>BJCO01001574.1:0-26612 GCA_018326465.1 Flaveria floridana
ACAAGATAGAGGAAAGACTCGCCTACACCTACCCTCCCCAGACCCTGCTCTTGAGTGGGATATACTGGGTTTGTTTGTTTGTTTGTTTGTTTAAATCTAGAATATTAAATTTTAAGCCCCTCAAGTTTAGCTATATCTACAACTTATACCTTGAACTTATTTATTTGATTTTTTACACACTAACAATTTTTTGTTTATATTTTTTTCTCGTATAAGTTGAGAAATTAAATGTGTTAAAAAATTACAAATATACCTTTGCGACGTACTTGTTTTGTCTTTATTTACTATAAATTTTATTTAAAATGGAATAATACGTTACAATGTACAGATAATCAGCACATAAGCATACAAGTCCTCAAATTTGATTGAAGGTTTCAAATTTTTATATTTTTTTTCTTTTTTCCCTTCCAGTTGTTAACATTTGATTTTTCTCAAAAATCAATATTTATACGTGTTTAATTTTTTTTATCAACGGTAATATTTTTAACTGCTTGGTTTTTTTTCCCACTATGACGTGATTATTGTTATCAACATTCTGACGTTAATTGTTTTAACGGAGTCCTTTTTATATTAAGTTTATTATGTGTATTGTATAAGTGTTCAATGCACGCTTACGTAAGCGCTTACGTCAACAATTTAATCTATATAAAGAGAAAATTTCATATATATTCCTATAAACTTTTTTCATATCATATATATCAGGTCAAACAATAAAATATCAAATATACCCTTTTTCAAATATCTTTAAAAATAATGATTTTACCCTTATTATTTCAGTAGGGGAGGTTCCAAGATTTAACAATACAAATTAGATCGAACCAAAATTGTCATGTATGAAACCATAAGGCTGAACTATTTAATCATCTAATTGCAAGGAGTGAAATGGATCTTACCAAATTTGTTGACAATAATCAAAGATGATGGTTTTGCTTTCTTATGTGATATTTACAAAGCATAGAAGAAAGGGGGTCTAACTTAGAAGTAAATGTTAAAAGAAAATCTATTCTGTGAGTTAATTAGGGGATCAGCTTCCTACATCATATCCCATTCTAAAATAACTAACTTTTTTCATCCAGCAATATACCCATTGTATTACAGCCTGTGTTTCCATGTATAGCTTTTCATAGGCTCTATTTATTACTATATTTCTCATATTGTAAAAAATCCAATCAATAATACAACGAATTCTTCTAATGCTATTGTGAAAACATGGTATCAGAGCAGTGAATGGTCCTTGGATCGGTTCATTTGCTCGTGCTCATCATCTACCATTTTCCAATCTCACACACCAGACCACAATGTCCGAAGACGGCAATCTGATCAGCAATGATGATCTCTCAACACAACTATCCAACCTTCTCAAGAACAGTCTTACCCCAAACCCAAATCAAAAACAAAACCTTTCAGATAGTCTCAAAATCAGCCTCAAATTAAACAGCAAAAACTATGCCGGATGATCCGAGTAGCCATAGGAGGCAAATCAAAGAACCTCCTTAGCCACTTATCAGGGAATCCAGCACCCCCAAAACCAAATGATGACACATACGATCAGTGGGAACAAGATGATCTTGTTGTGTTTTCATGGCTAATTCAAAATATTGAGCCAGCACTAGCAAGTAATCTAACCGAATTTCCCATCGCAAAATCATTATGGGACGCTCTTGTGGTAACATACAGCAGCGGGAAAGACAAGTTGCAAACTTTTGATCTACATGTCAAAGCAAACGAGATGAAGCAGAATAGGGTACCTCTCGAGGATTTCTGGCTAGTAATGCAAGGAATTTGGGGAGAAATCGAGCGACGAGATCCGAACCCGATGAAGTGTGCAGCGGATATAACCACATACAACAACATCAGATCTGAAACAAAACTCTTCCAATTTTTGAATGCCTTAGATCGACAGTATGACCCGATAAAACGAGAAATACTTCGATGGGATCCGCTACCCTCGGCAGAGGGTGCCTACGCCGCTGTTCGAAAGGAAGCCGCTCATCGGAACATCCTTGGGTTAAACCCCAAGAACAATCCGACCGAACAAGGCGTGGCGGCCGGACTAGTTGTCAGTGGACCAGACGAATCGGAGGGTTTAGGGCTCGTATCGAAGGGGCGCCGGTCAGACCAAAAACCCGGTATGTCATCATCCCGGGTTGACAAAACGGGTCTGAAGTGTAGCCACTGTGGTATGACTAAACATACCAAAGACCAATGTTTCAAAATCGTCGGGTATCCCGAGTGGTGGAACGATGGTCACAAGAAAGGGAAGAAAGGGATCGACGGTAGAAACCCGACCGCTGTGGGCAGCAAAGAAGCTACCAGCAGCAGCGGCGACCACCGGAGCTCCGATGGTGGCTTTGGAGGAGTGGCGGCTGCCATGGAAGCATATCCAACATCAGGTATTGGGTTTGAGGAAGTATCCTCGAGCCCATCCTTTTTTAACTTTAATATTTCACTTGCCTCCCCTCAAGATATGTCTAATGTTACATATACCTCCCCTCAAGATATTGCTACACTTAAAACTAATTTGAATCTTTCAAATAACTCCTCGTCCTTTGTTAATTTGTCAAATGTAAATTCAAACATTTTAAAAAACCAAAATAATGTTTTTGATTTCTATAAAAATAAAGATACAGTTTTTTCATATAATAAATTAAATTATAGTAAAGTTAATTTGGTTAATAATGAGTGTGGAAAGCACACAAAATCATGGATTCTTGATTGCGGTGCAACCGATACAGTGACATATGATCCCTCTGATATGATCTCAAAATCCGAACCTCATAGAACACACATTCAAACCGCCAACAGGGGTGTAATGACGGTTAAAGGGGGAGGAATTGTCGAGATATCTCCACAGCTAAAGCTCTCTAGTTGTCTTTATGTTCCTTCTTTATCGCATAAGTTATTATCCATTAGCCACGTAACAAAAGAATTAAATTGTACGGTCTTAATGCACCCTACGTTTTTCATACTACAGGACATCAGGACTGGAATGATTATTGGGCGTGGCACTGAACGCCAAGGATTGTACTATGTGGATGAAGTGACTCAAGAAGGCACTGTTTTGTTAGCACATGGGACTACTGATCGGGAAGCTTGGTTATGGGATAGGAGGTTGGGGCATCCATCTAATAGTTATTTACATCTTTTGTTTCCGAAACTATTTCCCTCTAATAAATCTTTAAATTGCGAAGTTTGTGTGTTGGCGAAAAGTCATAGACATACCTTTAAGTCAAATAATACAAAAGTGGATTTACCTTTTTTATTAATACATTCAGACGTATGGGGACCTGCAGAAGTAAATGGGGGGCAAAATTATCGTTTTTTCCTACTTTTTGTTGATGACTGTACGCGAATGACATGGATTTATTTTCTAAAACATAAATCTGAAGTGCATGATAAATTTAGTGCTTTTTACACTATGATCCACACACAGTTTCAGAAAAATATTCAGATCCTACGATCTGATAATGGAGGTGAATTTGTTAATAACTCAATGAAACAATTTTGTGAAAGTAAGGGGATAATTCACCAAACCTCATGTCCACATACACCGGAACAGAACGGCGTCGTTGAAAGGAAAAATCGTATTCTATTAGAAATAACTCGTGCTCTCCTGATTAAGTCTTAAACTCCAAAATCTTTTTGGCCAGAAGCACTTGCCACTGCAACATACCTTATTAATCGATTACCAACCAAAGCACTCAGCCTAAAAACTCCTCTTCAAGCCTTGTCTGAATTCACTAACCTTCCTCCTGCTCTTGCCTTACAACCACGGGTCTTTGGGTGCTCTGTCTTTGTTCACATTCCTAAAACTGACCGGACCAAACTCGATCCATGCGCTGAGAAATGCGTGTTTGTAGGATACGGGGTCAACCAAAAAGGATATCGATGTTACAGTCCAAGGAAACGTTACATTACACGACCATGAACTGTGACTTTCTTGAAACCGAGTTCTATTATAAATCCCAACACAGCGGCCAGGGGGAGAGAGAGTATAAGGACACACTGAGTTGGCTGAGATGAGCACCAACACCCGAATAAGTCAATAACAGTGCCCAGAATGAGTCACTTGAATCCCGGCAATCTACGGAACCACCGATCAGTGTCACCGAACCAAACTCTTCCAACCTGACACCCGAGGTAAGTAGTTCCCAAACCGATAATCCAAATGTTGAATCTAATGAAGTTCATGAGGAAAATATTTCAGAACAGGTAGAATCACTGCAAGAAGAAGAGGTGGAGCCTAAGAAACAAGAATCTGATGAACCAACGGAAGACTGAAAGATATGTCTTGCCACCCCGAACTAACAGAGGAGTTCCACCAAAACGATACTCTCCAGAAAGACAAACAGGGACTTCTAGGTATCAAATGGCTAACATAGCCAAAGGAAATTTGACCCAAGAAGCTAAAGCCTTTAACTCATCACTATATGTAGAACAAATTCCGACCTCGGTAGAAGAAGCTATAAAATCAAACAATTGGAGAGAGGCAATGGAGACCGAAATGAAGGCACTAATAAAAAGTGACACTTGGGAGAAATGCACACTGCCATCTGGAAAGAAGCAAGTTGGTTGTCGCTGGGTCTTCACAATCAAACACAAACCAGATGGAACCATCGAAAGATATAAGGCCCGGTTGGTAGCTAAAGGATACACCCAGACATACGGAATTGTCAGAGACCTTTTCCCCAGTGGCCAAGATGGATACAATCCGGGTGTTATTTTCGGTAGCTGCAAATGAAGGATGGCCACTTCACCAGTTTGATGTAAAGAACGCCTTTCTCCATGGAGAATTAAAAGAAGTCTATATGGAGGCCCCACTTGGCTTCAGAAGGAAATACAAGGCAAATGAAGTATGTCGATTAAAAAAGTCGATATATGGGCTAAAGCAGTCACCTCGAGCATGGTTTGGACGATTCACCCTAGCCATGAGGAAATACGGTTTTCAACAAAGCAACTCGGATCATACTATTTTCCTAAAACAAAGAGGTAAACTTGTGATATGTTTAATTATATATGTTGATGATATGATAATTACAGGAAACGATAAAGAAGAAATGATACGGTTGAAGGAGAATCTATTCGTAGAATTCGAGATGAAGGACCTCGGAAGACTCAAGTACTTTCTGGGAATCGAAGTATTAAGGTCCAAACAAGGGATCTTCATCTGTCAGAAGAAGTATATCCTGGATCTCCTAGCAGAGACAGGAATGATCGATTGCAAACCCGCAGATACCCCAATGGTGGCAAATCACAAACTCTATATGATCGAAGGAGCGGAGCTAGCAGACAAAGAAAGGTATCAACGATTAGTGGGAAAATTAATATATCTATCACACACTCGTCCAGACATAGCCTATGCAGTTGGAGTCGTCAGCAAATTCATGCATCAACCACAAGTAACACATATGGAAGCAGTTTGGAGGATTATCAGATATATAAAAGGAACAACAGGGTATGGGGTCCTTTTCAAACAAAATAAACATCTAGAGATCCAGGCATATACCGACGCTGACTGGGGAGGGGACAAAGGAGATCGGAAATCAACATCGGGTTACTTCACTCTAGTTGGTGGGAATCTGGTCACATGGAGAAGCAAAAAACAAAAGGTGGTTGCATTGTCTAGTGCAGAAGCCGAGTTTCGAGGGATAGCACGTGGAATAACAGAGGTCTTATGGATACAAAAACTATTAACTGAGACCGGGTTTCCCCCAACCAAAGCCAGCAAGATAATGTATGATAACACCGCATCAGTTCAAATATCAGAGAATCTAGTTCAACACGATCGAACCAAACATGTGGAAATCGATAGACATTTTATCAAGGAGAAACTTGAAACTGGCATTGTAGAACTTCCATTTGTTCGATCAGAGGATCAACTTGCAGATATACTAACAAAAGCTGTAAACGAAAGAGACTTCAGTAATTGTTTGGCCAAGTTGAATATTGGAGATCCCACTATTCAACTTGAGGGGGAGTGTTAAAAGAAAAACTATTCTGTGAGTAATTAGGGGATCAGCTTCCTACATCATATCCCATTCTAAAATAACAACTTTTTTCATCCAGCAATATACCCATTGTATTACAGCCTGTGTTTCCATGTATAGCTTTTCATAGGCTCTAATTATTAGTGTATTTCTCATATTGTAAAAAATCCAATCAATAATACAAAGAATTCTTGTAATACTATTGTGAAAACAGTAAACATGAAAAAAAATCCTTAAAAACCCAAAGGATGACAAATGGATAAAGCATGAAAAACGAGAAAGAAAAGACTCAAATTCAGATGCATTTTGTTAGCAATTGTGATGAATTGAATAATTAATAGATATAAATTAAGGTTTGAATACAAAAAATAATAAAGACCAAAAGAAATGATAAATAAATAAAGCCTAAAAGCTTTTAGTGTAACATATTAAATGGTGATACTATAAATAAAAAACGTAGAATAAAAAGTTAACTATTTTAAAAATATAAAGAGAAGAGTTTATAAAGTAAAAATAATCTAAAAGGATGTATGTATAGCATCATCCTTTCTAAATATCAAAATCATCAAACAAATTAACTAAAAAATAAGTAAAATAACAAAAGTAAAAACACACAAATTTTAAACCTTGAAAGCTTGAATAATTATTATCTATACGTTACATATGTTAATTTATCAACAAAATGAATAGTGCCTCGAGGGTACTGAACTTTTTGGAATTTTGTATATGATCGTGCTCGATTCCAAATGAAGGGATGACGTTCGCATTAGGGTTTTGACCTCCACCCCGCACCTTCACCTGCAATTTCGGGATGAATACTGGCCATTTTATTAGGTATTTATTCAATCTTCATTCTGATTTCATACACTTGTACTGGATTTGGGCGAATTTGTGTCAACATGTAAATAATTCACACAAGTGTATGTAATAGAGATACAGATTTGATTTTTTGTTCGGGTATTTTTCGGTAATTTATAGGTTTGAGTAATTCTTCTAATAAGTAACAAGTTTGAAGTTTTTGCAAATTTTAATAGTTTACTATTGATGTGAAACTAGGGCTTCACATAATTGATGTTTGGGATTAAAGACTGAATTTTTTTGGCTTCTATTCGAGTTTTCAGCTTAAGCGGGTTTGGTTTCTTTCCTTCTATTGCCTATATGACGTTGGCGCCTAAGGGTTGAAGTAGTTGTTTTGTTGCAACTGTTAAATGGTAATAGTTAGGGAGGTTTTCTACTCAAAGAGTTACACACCTTTCGCTGGTTTCTTAGGTATTTGATGCAACAAAATTATCATATAATATGATGTTTTGTGGCCAACATAATCAAGCTATTTTAAGCCTAGCACGACTACATTTTGTATCATCATTTGAAATCCCCAAAATGCTTTTCGCACTAGTTATAATTTTAAATTTATATTTTATACCAATTTCTTTTAGAGTTAATTACACGATTGGTCCCTGTGGTTTGCCCATATTGCAATACTGGTCCCAACTTTTGAGAAATTACAGGTTTGGTCCTTACTTGTTTCCCAACTCGTAACACGATTGCTCCCTGACACTAACTTCTGTTAAGTTTTTTAGTTAAGTGAATGTGAAAAGTCTAAAATACCCATGCACTAAATGAAATACTAGAAGTGGGTCCCACACCTTCTTCTTCTTCATTTCTACTTTCACAATCTAACCTATTCACCACCACCAGCTGCCACCATCACCACCACCGCCGGCTGCCAGCATCCCCACCGCTACCGGCTGCCACCATCACCACCGCTGCCGGCTGCCACCATCACCACCATCACCGACTAATGAAGGTCCCACTCTACCCCACATCCATCTCCCCCGATCTCCATCGCCACCATCACCACCAGTCCACCGCCATTAGCCGCCGGCTACAAACATTCTCAAACTTGAGTTTAACAATGAAGTGTGGCAAGGATTGACTCCTACTAAGTTACCCGACAAGCATAAACTCTTGGTTGATATCTACACAGTACTGTTACTACACCATTGCCAATGTTCGAGTTTTCACTTTGTATCTCTTAATTACAAAGATGTTGCCAGATTGACCGGATCATACTTCATCTTTCCAAAACCACAACCCTAGAGAGGTTTACGCTTAATATGGGGTTGGGTAATTACCATAAGTTATCGTCATCCTTCTTTTCATTGCAGAACTTAACTCATCTAGAACTTCAAAATTGCACAATTCATCTTCCCGAAATTTTATCTACATATGGCCGGCTAACTAGCTTATGCTTGTCTAGTGTCTTCATAACGAAAATCACACTTCTACAGTTTCTAAGATGTTGCCCTGTAATTAAGAACTTCATTTGGTAAGATTCAATCTTAGCAAGTATTGATGCCACTTGATCCTATTTGTTCAAGCTAGTACCGTAGTTTAAGTCTATTTAATTTACTGTAGTGAAGATGATGTGCATTTACGAGATGTGGAGAAGATGATGATGTTGGGGATTTCAGATGGCGGTGGACTGGGGTGGTGGCAATGGTGGCGATGGAGATCGGGGGAGATAGATGTGGGGTAGAGTAGGACCTACATTAGTCGGTGATGGTGGTGATGGAGGTGATGATGGCGGCCGACGGTAGTGGTGATGGTGACAGCCGGCAATGGTGGTGATGGTGGTAGCTGGTGTGATGAATGGGTCAGATTGTGAAAGAATAAGTGGACAAGAAGAAGGAGCGGGGTCCACTCCTAGTATTTCTTTTGGTGTAGGGGTATTTTAGACTTTTCACATTCACTTAACTGAAAAAACTTAACAAAAGTTAGTGTCAGGAATCAATCGTGTTACGAGTTGGCAAACAGTAAGGATCAAGCCTGTAATTTCTTAAAAGTTAGGACCAATATTGTAATATGGAAAACCAAAGGGACCAATCGTGTAATTAACTCTTTCGTTTATGGGGTGGGGGGGTGAGGGGAGGGGGTATAACTAAGAGCATCTATGATGATAGAAGAAAAAAAAACACCCACAAATGCATCACTTCAAATATCATATCATATCTTTACTCATTCTTCAAACAACTATATATTTACACTAAGACCATTCACAACGCAAACAAAAACACCCACGTCTGTCGCCGCCCTTAGTCGTCCGTCGAATAGGCAGCGTTGCTGACTGTCGTCCATACCCGCCCGCCCATCCGTCCGTCAACCTTGTTGGGACACTCCAAGGATGGCTCACGTGGGGCCTACTTGATATATATGTGTGCTGGTTTGTGTTTTTAATGAGTTTCTAATGGATGTTTGTGGGAAGGATGAGTATGATGTAGTGTTGAGGGTAAAATGTGTTTTTGGGAAGAATGGGTTAGAGTGAGTGAAAACAAATGTGGCATGTTGATTGGCAGTGTTTGTATGAAGGGCGGAATGTGGCGTAGCAAACAGTCTAACAATACATTATACTACATCTCAAATAGTAAAGTCGGTTGCATCACCACCAATGTCTATCCAAAGTATGATTTTATTTTTTAAAGTTTAAAATTTACCTTTGTAGTATACATAATATATATTTTTTACCTATTTATTTTTTTATTAATTAGATATTCTGACAATAAATTTGGTTCGCTAACTTTAAAAAAATGAGTTCTTGGTTGTGTTTATTTTTATTTTCTTTAACATTCTAATATAATATTTGTTAAAACGAAGTTGAATTTAAAATAGGGCATTTTTGCGTATCCAAAGTTATATCAACTGATCTTAATGTCTTGGTATCATGAAGAATTCCGATATCGTCCAAAAAATCGGTATCCTTACATATACGCTATAAAAGACCACGTCACTTTCACTCACATTGAATACAATTCACATTTTTAGGCTTTAGGTACAATAGTTTTATGTTGATTGCTCTTACATAATAACATAAAGCTACGTTTGTTATTAAAGTCCCCTTCAAGTGTTAATGACGTTAGTTTATTTCATGGTTTTACGTATTATATAAAATATTGAATGTTATCAATGACTTTCAGGTCTAGTTTTTTTTGTATAAAATTATGTACGTTATTAAGGCCTCTGTCAATGGGCGAGTTTAGTACATTGTTTCGACGTTAATTTTTTCAAGGATTTGCCTCCCTCCACAAAGCGGGCCGGGTATTAATAGGTCCTTTTTTCAAACACTCCTACATCGTTTTACAAAATATATATTTTAATATTGTTTGTGTGGGGCTTGTTTGAAGACGCGGATGTCAAAAACAAACATCACGCTTATATGGCCACTCCAAATCCTATTCTTGTTTGACCTAGCTGGCATTTGTCTGATGTTTTTTACACACTGTTTGACATGCTCTAAATAAATAAAATCCTTTTAAATACTTGTGATTAAGTAATTACTAAATATATTAAATCAACAAAATACTTTAAATTGTTGTATTAAGGGTGATGGTTGATTACATAGGTGCTTATAGGAAGTTAAAATCAATCGAATCCTATAAACCGGAACATATTGTTCACTGTCCAATTTTTGCGCTTCGATGGATCTAACAGTTTGATTCGATCGAAACTTGAAATCCCCGGCCTATGTAACTGAACTAACCATTTAACATCTTTAACTTACATACATACTTTTTTCTCTTTTCTAGAGTATGTAATTATGTATATATATACTTATTATAATCATCACCATTACTTATCATTTTAAAAGTTACAAGAGAAAATAATGGCTTTCAAAGAAACATATAATAATAATAGGTAGAAACCATACCATACCAATGGAATTGTACGAGAGGACTATCTAATATATTGGTTTTTATAATACTATTTTATGATTTAGAAATAATAAATAGATGGTGAGAGGTAGTATATATATATTAGTCAAAGGTAAGGTCGATTTGGAATCCGAGTATACGCGTTGATGATGTCTCCGATGGTTTGCCGTTGACTCTAATTTTGGTCTAAGCCGTACAGTTACTTGCTTACGCACTACACTTCCCGCCAAATATTAAACTTGTTTGGTTTACTTGCAAAATTTATTGTCACTTTTAGGGTATAATTAGTCAAAGAGAGGGACGATAATTGTTTTAGATTAAATAATACATTGTTTCTATTTTAAGTGAACTAATTAGTCTTCCTTCTTTCTATTTTCTAAGTCAATCGAATTAAGGTTAATTAATGTGTTTATCGTATGTTTTATTTCACTTATTTCTTTCCTTTTCTTAATCCTTCCATTTTGATTAATAAAACAACAATACAAACATTAATTTTTAGATTTAAAAATGTAATTTTTTAATTCTATTAGAATGTTTTTAATTTTCTATTAAACAAAAATTTTCTATATTCTTTTATGTTTCCTTCAGTTAATTTTTTAGTTCTTTATTTCTTTTTTCTTTTAAAGTTACTTTCATGCAAAATTTTCAATTGTTTCAATGTATTTTCTGTTATAACAACAAAGTAAACACAAAGGTAAAAGAAATAATAAAATTAGAAATAAACGCAATATTTTTACTAAAAATACAAAAAAATAATTAATATAATTCAAATGAATGAACTTCAAGACAACTTCTTAGACGGATAGATTTTGTTTTGGGACATATGGCTAATATATTTAAATGATTGACACGGGGTAAACAAAAGATGTCCTCTTCGTCTCTTTCTTTATGCTTTCTAGTCTTAAATCCTAAATATAACTTCGATTAAAGTTTAACTTGGAATGAATTTGACCGAAGCGGGACGAAGATGAACAACAGAACAAGTAAGTCTTGAGAACTTTGTTATGCCATCCTGAAATTTGTTTTTACAATCTTGTACGATTCTTTGTGACTTATAAAATCGTTCATGGATTTATATGATATTTTTGGGAACTTTTAGAGGCTCTATGAACTTATGCATGCTATTTGAAGTTAAAATTAAACAGTTATGCTAATTTCTACGTTCTTGATTATGTAAACTTATGCAAGTCATGAAAACTTTGTATGTCTACATTCCTCTATGATTCTTTGTCACTTGCAGATATTTTGTGAACTTGTATGATATTCTCTAGGTTATCTTCTAAAACCTTCATAATTTTGCCAATTTTTGGTTTGTCCACAATTGAGAGTTGGGACTTGCACATTATCGGTGACATTGTATCCGACGTGAAACTTGGTTTGCTGTGACATTAACTATTTAAGCATTCAAAATTTTCTAAAAATCATTAGAAGATGCGGAACAAGCTTTAAGAAGTACGTTGTTGGTTGCTAATTCCTAAATAGCATCCTTTAATGTTTTGACTAGATCATATAAGCAATAAAAGTATAAACTACTTAATTTTTCAAACAGAAATCACTTTTAAAACATATTATTATTTTCTCTTCATACTTTTAATATTTTGAAGTTGTCATTCAATCTTACCCGCATGAGATCAACTCTTTAGGTTGGTATTAGAGTTGTAATTGTACTTGTGTGTTGTTCTCTTAATGCATTTAAAAAAACAAGAAATAACATTAACTCTTTCTCATTTGCCAAGAGCATAAGAAGCACGTGATTCATTCAATAAGTTTCATTCTCTGAGAGGACTTCATTCTCTGAGAGGACTTCATTCTGATGGATGATGCCTTCACTTTTTGACAGTCGTAGTATTTGGCTTTAAACTTATGGAATCTATACATCAGTTTCTTCATATATATATAGTGCTTTGAGGCTTGGAAAGTTTCTACATATTCTTCACGCGATCCTCCTCATCCTTAATGACACAAAGGACATATGACTGAGCATATCAGCGTCTTCTAGATCATCTGGGTGGATTTAATCTAGATCTTCTATAGCGGTGTTATCAAAATCTAGAGTAACACCAGAAGTTGATACAAACATACCTTCAACATGCCTGCTTGGTTGTGCTGATTTAGTATGGATTTACTAGAGTTGTAATACTATGCAATTAAGATAGGGTGGCCTGCTTGGTATCTATTCTTCATTTGAGTTTTCTTCATGGCTTATCTGCATGGCCTACTGATCTTTAATTCAAAGGTCACTCACCATGCAATTAAGATAGGGTGAGTTGTGATAGATCTTTGATTTGTCTTATCTTAATTGGGATAATCCTCCATCAGCTAGATGAGGTTGTCATGAACTAGTTGAGGGAGATCTTCATTCTTATATACCCTCGCAGTCCTCAAATCTCTTATGAAACAAGTAAATCTTTCAAGCTTCTGAGAAGATGCTTCGAAATTGATATTAGTGAACACCTACTAGCAATTGATCCCAATTAGGTTGCACATTTGGAGCTCTTTCTAATAACTTAACAAGACTATGCCATAAATCTTTACCAGATTTGCAGTGGAACAAACTTTGATAGATTTCATTCGAAAAGGCCATGGCAATTGTAATTTTCTCCTATCTTCATCTTAGATTTGCGTAGAATCCTTGATGATGACCTTAATTTCCCTTTTAATTTGGATCAAATAAAAGAACATTAGGAATATGAGTTGCATTCTAGATAGATTTTTACAGTACGACATCATATATGTTGAGGAAGTGCAAGATCATCTTATTCCACGCGGAAAAATCCATGCACACTAGTCTTGGTGGCTTGTTGGATGATCTATTTTCAAAGTTCTTTATACTTTGATTTGTTGTTTGCTAGAAATCACAATTAATTAGGTCCTAGGTGACTGAAAAATTATCACCAAAGCATGTTTTGAATCATCGATCAATGAATCGATCAAATTCAAGAGTGTAGCCTAGATACATTTGTTGGATCACTTTTAATATAATATTCTTAGATTATTTATTTATTTATTTGTTTATGTTGGATTGCATAAGAAGTTTTAATTAAATCGAGAACAAGTGAATGATCAAGAACACATAGACAATTATCTAAACAATAATCTCATTCAATAATAAACAATCGTGAGCAACTTTTTCTTAGTATAAGAACTTTCTAAGATGGAGGGATGAAAAACCCAAGACAACGATTATAATCTACCAACTATAGCAAAAACACAGCGCTAAAACAAAGAATTAGTTGTTTGTAACGTTGATCATGTAGCTAATGTTTGATTGATGTTGATTCTAATTTTTTTATTTATATGAGTGGCTAAGTTTTTCTATTATCTATACTAGAATGAATATTGGTTAATTATGATGTTTTTTGGGTTTTTGGTATGCCAAATGATGAATGCTACGTAACAAACCTTTTTACTAGTGATAATGATGTTTTTGCATATCGGTTTAATGATTGCTAATGATCTCATGTATCTCATGCGTTTCCAGTTAATTGGTTTTGTGCTTTTCAGTTAGGATAGCATGTATTGATCGATTACGTTGTGTTCGAGATGTAATTATGGTTAGTCTAGACGTAGATACCCATAGGATTATGCTTAACTATTGACTGAAAAATTTAGTGTTATACCAAATCCTTAAGAATGACGAGAGGTAGGATTGTCAGGTAGTCTTTGTCTTTAGTTATTTAGATTATAGTCGCACGACCGCGAGTTACACCTTATCCCCTTTTGATTATTGCTATACCATGTCATATTGGTGAGACCATGTTAATCCTTTATATCCTTAGGATGTATTGTGACTGGTGAGATTGATAAGAGATCTATCTTTTGATTAGTTAGCATTCCTTATCATGGTGAGATCGACAAGAGATCCATTCTGCATTTAAGTGAACCATACACGCCCCTTAGGGTTCCTTGAGTTGTGTTTGTGGGGCTGAAAGGAGATCTGGCATTCCTCAGTGATTCCTAGATTAGGCGTATCCAAAGATCCGACGTCATTCGATATTTCATTACCCAAATTAATTAGAATTATCAATAGGATTCCTTATCTAGATTGTTGTTTTCTAATCCTTGATTTCCATTGCATTTCTCTTATGCTTTGTGCATTCTTAGTTGTTTTTAGTTTAGTTCATGTTCTTGAGTTCTTGTTTACTTTTCTTATTTTTTCAAGTGAAAGCATCAGTTTAAAATAGGTTAGAATTCAATAAAGGTCTACTATTAAAAGCCGACATTCATGTCCATGGATTCAACATCCGTACTTGCCAATACTATTCTACATCACGACTGACATACGTGCCGATTGTATGAAGTTTAGTTTGGTAATTCTTTCTAAAACTGGATTTGTGAATTAAATAGCTGATAAATATTTATTCATACATAATTCACACACCTATCAGGTTGCAAGTAGCAGCCTATCATTTTCGTCACCTGTGTAGATCCGTCAGCAGGCAGGGGTCTCCTTGGGCGATTACTAGGGTTGTATAGGGACGAAAATTATAGGGGCAAGGGAGAAGTGGGGTAGATTAATTATCTAGGTTTTTAGGTATTCTGTTTTTAATTTTTTCTAATTAAACAAAAGGGTATATTGATCATTTTGTTTAAATTTAACAGAGTGCTATACCCTAAATCGTTCAAATGAAAATCATATAATCCAACCATGTGTTAATTATACTTAGACCTTAAAAATATGAATAAGAAAAAAATCACATGATTTAATTATATAAGAGTAAATTATATGGATGGTCATGTGGTTTGAGGAAAATTATAGATATGGTCTCAAATCTTTTTTTTTTTTTTTGAATTTGGTCCTTAAATGCACTATTTGTGTTTATAAATGGTTTTTAAGTTTAATAGTTTTACATTGATCAATTCGCTTGAAGGGTAATTGAGTTATTTTACCCACTGAACCCCTTTCTCACCACTTTCATCATTTCATCGCTAAACCTAGCATCCCCATCTCCTTTAAGTCAACCTCCACATCCATTCTCTAACAACCAAACCAAAGCCACTTCTTCTCTTACTTCAAGGGTTTTTAAATGGTGATGTGTGACATAATCAACAAGTAGAATCAATTTCAAAAGATTGACTATGATAACCAAACCAATGAAGAGAGAAAGAGAGAGAGAGAAAGAGAAAGAGAGAGAGAGAGAAGATCTCTCTTTTCTTTGTATCGTCCTCCTCCCCCCTTCTCCGTCAAGAAGCTCTTATTGCTTGGAATAAGACTTCTCATGAGCATCTATACATGAAGTCATTGCATAATTTAAATGGACATGATGATCATCAATCAGAGTCAAAGGCGCTGAGATGGTGGCTTAGGATGCCTTAGGCAAGAATAAGAGAAGTAATGGTTCTCTCAAGATAGCTCTAGATGATAGTAAGAAAAGATTTGTCATGCTTGTTAAAAAGATCATGTACTTTAAGATGGTTAGAATGGAAAAACCAAATAGAATGTCATCATGATTAGGGTAATGGCATGGTTATATATTTTGTTGCTTGATTTCTTAGCAAAGGCATTACAGGTTTATGGTGCATAGTGGTGGGTTATGTGACGGGGAAATGTTGGTGTTTTTGAGTGGTAGCATGAGGTGATCGCGAATGGTGGTCGATTAATAAACAATGACAAAAAGGATGAGGGAGGAAGGAGGAGCAAGAGGAGGAGGAGGAGAAGGAGGAGGAGGTAGAGAAGGATGAGAACGAGGATGAGGACGAGGATGAGGACGAGGATGAGAACGAGGATGAGGACGAGGATGAGGAGGAGGATGAGGAGACGAAATAAAAGAAGAAACAAAAAAGAAAAAATATGAAAATGAAAATAAAGAGTCATTGTGATTTTAAAAAGATAAATTAGTCTTTTTAAAAAATGTTAATAGTAATGAGAGACAACTAACACAATAAGGCCTATTTATGGAGGCAAATAGTACATTTAGGGACTAATCCACATAAAAGTAGGTTTGGGAAACATATCCAAAGTTTGCTTTAAATCATAAGGACTATTCGTGTATTTACGTATTATATATGTAACACCCGAATATTTTAAAAGATGTAAAAGAAGAATAAAAAGAAGAAAATATAATTTAACCCAAGTTGAGGGGTCAAATATGTCCAAAGTACAAAATATAATATAATTTTGTACAAAAGTAACATGGTCGCCCATGCCATGTTACTTTTCACCTTTCTGCTTTCGGATTTAGAGAGAGAAACAGCAGAGAGTTCGGTTTTTAGAGAGAAGAAGAAGAAGAATTTGATTTCAAGGTAGAATTCTTTGTTTTGAGTTGTTCTTAGTCGGCATATGCCTCGGTTATATGCTTATGTGTGTTTATATGTGTTCGAATGTGTGTTTGGTAGGTTTCTAGCTGTTTGAATCCTTTGAAAAGTTCAAAACTTGGAGTTGAGACTTGAGAGTAGCAAAGGTGAGTTCTAGACCTTGTTGTTTTACATGTTTTAAACACTTTTGGGGCTGAAAATGTATGTAAGACTATTTTTACAAAAGTTGTTTGAATACCCGTATGTGTCTATGTATGCATGATGATGTTTTTATGGTTGTTATATGTTAGTTATACGTAGAATAATGTTATTAAGCATAGAACATGTAAGAAGAATGATTGGGATTGATAATATGTGAAGAATATGCTAAACAGGTTGTCCAACTGCCTGAACAGTACCCCAACCGTCCAGAAAATGCCTTAGATATTTCTAAGTTAGCTCATACGTCTAAACAGGGCCCAACCGCCCAAACAGTGCCCCAACCATCCAGAAAATGCTTTAGAAATTCTAAGTGTAAGCCCATGCGCCTGAACAGTAGCCCATGCGTCTAAGATTTAGACTCAGACGCCTAAGTGTGAGCCGAACGTCCAAATAGTGCCCATGCATCTGAGATGTCCCAAACCCCTAAGTGTTAAACCGCCCAAATAGTGCTCATGCGTCTAAACAGGCCTCATGCGCCTGCATAGTGCTCATGCGTCTAGGACACTTTGAATATTTTCTGAAATTTTGAGTAAAACAGAATCATTAGAGTTTGACCCAATTTTGACTTAGGGTTTTTAATTACTATTATATTTGTATTATTATTAAGTTGTTCCTATAATCATAGTAATTATTATTGTGTGACTTATGTGTTGTATTTATGGTCATAAATGCAAGTATTATTCTTAACAAAGAGAAAGATTAATGATAAAAATAAGTGGAACATAATTAAAATATTAAAAGTCTTGCAAGCATATAGGAGGTGCACGACCATGTTGTCGTTAGCTCAACTGTGTCACGGCTTAGCTACCCCAAAGGATGTAGACAGGGCCAATCAATTAAGATTGGCGGACCTTTACAGCATACCCTAGGTGACTGGGTCAGCCTTGTGTATAGTGATCATAGCCCATTGAGAGACCAGAGGTCCAACACCAGTTTCCCCGCACATATAGTTTAGGGTATTGCTTATTGGTCCACATAGACAGTGAATAAAGTAAAAGAGTACGAAGTGAACAAAGGCATACAGTAAAGAAAGAAAGCATTAGTGCTCACGTACAGGAGTAAGAGATGTATTTTCACAAAAAGAGTATTGTTATACATATACATTACACAAGGTATTTTAATACCTTTAAAACTTGAACTCACTCAGCAACGCTGACTTTTATACATTTTCAGTTGGCAAGTAATTGTTGCTGAGGATGGCACGAGGGTGAAGCTACTCGGAAAGGAAAAGACTGACATCCATTCATGCGTTATGATATTGTTGTTTTGTAATGCAATTAAACAATCTTTTGTAACTTGAACATTATTGTATTGCTTAGCAACAGTATCTTTTAATAATAAGAGAATGGCTTTTGCTAACGTAATTCCGCTGTTTATTTTATGAAATGTATATTAATATGTTTTATGTGCGATGAATGACCAACTGTGAGGTGCCCAGAAACGGGGCCTTACAAGTTGGTATCAGAGCCATAGTTTAAGTGAATTAGGTAAAACATTTTCAAAACCTAAACTTAAACTGAAAATATGACAAATAGAGGGATGTCAGCCCGAGTAGCTACGTGCCATCAGGTATTCTTTTTCTTAAAGTTAATCAGTATTATGTGCGTGTGCTATTTGACTTATGTGTTCTTAGTAGATTTAGATGCTGATATAGTCAGGATAGGAAATGCTTGGGGTGTAAAGAGTAAAGTAAGTGGCTAATCACAACTGGACACTGTAATTAGGAACTTACTATACTTGACATAAACTGAGCTGTTCCCTTGAATGACTGTGTTAGTGTTTGAATCTTATAACGTTTAGGAAATGGCTGGGTGAAAATCTTTCAAGGCTTCTAGAGGCAGAGGTCAGCCACGTGTGACTAGGAGTAGTGCTAAGGCTCCTGAGACGACTCATGAGAACCCTGAGGTTTATGACCGAAGTGAGGAGAATGAGAATGCTAGCTTGAATGCCTCAGCTAGGGACGCAATTGCTGATGAAGTGACCGAAGTCATCAGGTCTATGAGGAGCGAGGAGAGAAAGAAGAAGGAGAATAGGAAGGGATCAATGGGTAAGGGAAGCAAAGGGGAGGAGGAACGACCAGAGCCTGAGACCTTGTTGTCCGATAAAGAGGATGATGATTTGCAGGGGCGACGACCAAGGGGTGCAGTTATGGGGCATTCCAGAAGTGTAAGCCTCCAACCTTCGATGGCAATAGTAATGCTGCTGCCGCTCACCGCTGTGTGAGGGAGATGGAGGCAGTTTTGGAGATCAGTGAGTGCCGTGAAGACGAGAAGGTGAAGTTCGCGACTCACTCTTTCGTTGATTTAGCGTTGTGTTGGTGGGACAACATTGTCCAAGCTGAGGGTGCTAGAGCCATCAGGAAGATGCGATGGAAAGAGTTGAAGCAATTGGTGATTGAGGAATTCTGTCCTCATAGGAAACTTGACAGGATCGAGAGGGAGTTCCTACAACTTGAGGCGGGAACCATGACCCACCAGCAGTACACCACCAAATTTAACGAAATGGCGAGGCTGGTACCGGATCAGGTGACGCCGGTGTCAAGGAAGATCAAGAGGTACATCCAAGGATTGCCGGCTGATATTCGCAGGCATTTGATCGCTGCTCAGCCTGGTACCTTTCGATCCGTTGTAGACTTGGCGGGCAGGTTGTACGATGAGCGAGAGGAGACTGTGGTGGAGGTGAAGAAGATGAGTGGTGGTGATAAAAGCTGGAATGGGAAGAGGTTTGGATGTGGTGGTTTCACTCCAAATAACAAGAGGATGAAGGTGGATGACCGTAAGGTGTCGACAAGCTCAGGGCTGAAGAAGTGTGGCAAATGTGGAAGGGAGCATACCGCCGAGTGTAGGTTGGGACTGAATGTATGCTTCAGGTGTGGCAAGCCTGGCCACATTGCTAGAGACTGTAGGGTGCTGAAGTGTTATGTCTGTGGCGAGGAGGGCCACGCGACCAAAGACTGCAAGAAGCCGAGGGCGGAGAGCTCTAGGACGAAGAAGAAGCCGGAGGAAGGAGGGCAGAGGGCGAGTGCTAGATCTTACACCATGACCCGGGAGGAGGCCAGAGTGGATCCCGATGTCGTATCAGGTATGTTTCTAGTAAATCAAACTTGTGCCTCTGTATTATTTGATTCTGGTGCTAGTAGGAGTTTTATTTCTACTACTTTTTGTGTTAAGTTGTCTGCTAGTAGTAGAAGTATTAGTGAGCCATTCGATGTAGAAACTGCTATTGGTAAGTTCACTAGAATTACTGACACGATAGAGGACTGTGCCATAGAACGAGAAGGTCATAGGTTTTCTGCCAATCTACATGTGATGCCTCTAGGTGGATTTGATGTAGTACTAGGGATGGACTGGTTAGCAACCTATGAAGCAAACATCGACTGTCGCAAAAAGATGATTCGACTAGTTGCATCCGATGGGAGCTTGGTGACGGTTTATGGAGACCTCGTTACTACGATCCCGAAGGTGATTTTGATGGCGGTGGCGGGGAAGTGCATGATATGTGGATGTAGTGCCTATCTGGCCTATGTAAAAGATGTGGACACGTCAACACCACAATTGTTAGATGTACCGGTGGTGTATGATTTTCCCGATGTGTTTCTAGAAGACTTACCCGACGTGCCACCGGATCGTGAGATTGAGTTTCAGATCGATCTGATATCCGGTGCTCAACCCATTTCCAAAGCACTATATCGATTAGCTCCGACTGAGATGAAGGAACTCATGGAACAATTGCAGGAGTTAATGGATAAGGGATTCATTTGACCGAGTATCTCTTCATGGGGTGCTCCGGTCCCGTTCGTGAAAAAAAAGGACGGTAGTATGCGAATGTGCATCGACTACCAAGAGCTGAACAAGTTGACGGTGAAGAATCGGTATCCGTTACCAAGGATTGATGACTTGTTCGATCAGCTCCAAGGTGCCAGTTGGTTCTCGAGGATAGATCTTCGATCTGGCTACCATCAATTGAAGGTGAAGGAGCGGGACATTCTTAAGACAACTTTTCATATGCATTATGGACATTATGAGTTCCTCGTTATGTCTTTTGGATTAACTAATGCGCCAGCTGCCTTTATAGACTTGATGAATTGAGTATGTCGGCCAATGTAAGATAAATCGGTGATAGTGTTTATTGATAATATCCTGATTTATCCTATGAGTGAGGAAAAACATGTCGTCCACATACACGAGGTATTGGAGACACTTAGCAGAGAGAAGTTGTATGTTAAATTCTCTAAGTGTGCTTTCTGGTTACACGAGGTTCAATTTTTGAGTCATGTTATTAATGCTTAAGGAATCATGATAGACCCGGCAAAGGTTGAGGCGGTGATGCAATGGTAGTCTCCAAAGACACCATCCGAGATCCGTAGTTTCTTGGGTTTGGCGGGCTACTATAGAAGGTTCATTCAAGACTTCTCCAAGATAGCCTCACCTTTGACTAAGTTGACTCGTAAGGATGTGAAGTTTGTGTGGGGTCAAGAATAGGATTGTGCTTTTAAGGAGTTGAATACGAGATTGACTCAAGCTCCTGTCCTGACATTGCTCGAGGGGAGTGAAGACTTAGTGGTGTATTCGGATGCATCTTATTCCGGGTTAGGTTGTGTGTTGATGCAACGTGAAAGGGTGATAGCCTACGCATCCCGATAGTTGAAGACCCATGAAGCCAACTACCCTACCCACGATTTGGAGTTAGCGGCTGTGGTTTTCGCGTTGAAGATTTGGAGGCACTACTTATATGGTACGACGTGCACGATCTTTTCCTACTACAAGAGCTTGAAGTACTTTTTCGAGTAAAAGGATCTTAACATGAGACAACGGAGATAGTTAGAGCTCATCAAAGATTATAACTATGAGATCCACTACCATCCGGGCAAGGCCAACGTGGTGGTCGATTCCCTTAGCCGAAAAGAGGGACCCGAGCCAATTCGAGTGAAGGCGTATCAGTTAGTGATGACCTCAGACGTGATGACTAAAGTGAAAGAATTTCAGAATGAGACGTTGAAAGAAGATCGCCTAGACTCTGAATGAATGAGAGGTCTAGTCGCGGAACCGGGAGAAAACACCCACGGGGTTAGAACCCGCTTTGGACGAATGTGGATTCCGCGTTATGGAGATTTGCGAGCATGAATCATGGATGAAGCTCGCAAAACTCGATACTCCTCATCCTGGTGCCACCAAGATGTATCAAGACATGAGGAAGGACTACTGGTAGCCGGGTATGAAACGTGACATGATGGAGTATGTGATTAAGTGCATTACTTGCTTGCAAGTGAAGGCAGAGCATCAGAAGGTAGAGCATCAGAAGCCTTACGGGAAAATTCAACCACTGAATATACCCTAGTGGAAGTGGGAGCATATCACCATGGACTTCATTACGAAGTTACCCCGCACGACGAGGGGGTACGATGCCATCTGGGTGATTATTGATCGTCTCACCAAGAGTACTCACTTCCTACCGATCTGCGAGACATACTCATTTGAAAGACTGGCGGATCTATTAATTAAAGAGATTGTAGCTTGTCATGGTGTAACGGTGTCGATTGTGTTGGATCATGACACCCGATTCACGTTGAAATTTTGGAAGAGATTTCATGACGCGATGGGGACAAGATTACACATTAGGACGGCTTATCATCCTCAGACAGATGGTTAGTCTGAGAGGACGATTCAGACGCTCGAGGATATGCTTCGAGCATGTGTAATCGATTTTTAAGAAAGTTGGGATGATCACCTACCGTTAGCAGAATTCTCGTATAACAATAGTTACCATGCCAGTATTGGCATGCCACCATACGAGATGCTATACGATAGAAGGTGTAGGACGCCCGTATGTTGGGGAGACATTGGGAAGAAGGAGTTAGGAGGTGTCGAGGTGATCTAGGCTACGATTGAGAGGTTAGAAAAGATTAAAGCCTTCATAAAGGCGGCAAAAGATAGACAAAAGTCGTATCCTGACAAAAGGCGTAGACCGATAGAATTCAAGGTTGGCGACCGAGTTATGCTGAAAGTTTCACCTTGTAAGGGGATTATCCGATTCAGGAAGCGAGGTAAGCTAAGCTCGAGTAGGAGAGGTGGCCTATCGACTTGAATTGCCAGATGACTTAAGTGGAATTCATCCCACATTCCACGTATCTTATCTAAGAAAGTGTTTAGCTGATGAAGACAAGGTTGTACCACTGGAGGATATCGAGGTGGATGAACGGCTTAACTATGTAGAGCAACTGGTGACGATCGTCGATCGGAAGGAGAATAGGCTAAGGAATAAAGTGGTACCACTAGTACGAGTGCAGTGAAAGCACAAGAAGGGTTTCGACTCTACGTGGGAGACTGAAGAAGAAATGAGACAGTATTACCCACAACTATTCAAAGAATAACAGGTTTCGAGGACGAAACCTATATAAGAGGGGGTGTACTTGTAACACCCGGATATTTTAAAAGATGTAAAAGAAGAATAAAAAGAAGGAAATGTAATTTAACCCAAGTTGAGGGGTCAAATATGTTCATAGTACAAAATACAATATAATTTTGTACAAAAGTAACATGGCCGCCCATGCCATGTTACTTTTCACCTTTCTGCTTTCGGATTTAAAGAGAGAAAGAGCAGAGAGTTCGGTTTTTAGAGAGAAGAAGAAGAATTTGATTTCAAGGTGAGAATTCTTTGTTGTAAGTTGTTCTTAGTCGGCATATGCCTCGGTTATATGCTTATGTGTGTTTATGTGTGTTCGAATGTGTGTTTGGTGGGTTTCTAGGTGTTTGAATCTTTTGGAAAGTTCAAGACTTGAAGTTGAGACTTGAGAGTAGGAAAGGTGAGTTCTAGACCCCGTTGTTTTATATGTTTTAAACACTTTTGGGGCTGAAAATGTATGTAAGACTATTTTTATAAAAGTTGTTTGAATACCCGTATGTGTCTATGTATGCATGATGATGTTTTTATGGTTGTTATGTGTTAGTTATACTTAGAATAGTGTTATTAAGCCTAGAACATGTAAGAAGAATGATTGGGATTGATAATATGTGAAGAATATGCTAAACAGGTTGCCCAACCGCCTGAAAAGTACCCCAACCGTTCAGAAAATGCCTTAGAAAGTTCTAAGTTAGCCCATACGCCTAAATAGGGCCCAACCACCCAAACAGTGCCCCAACCGTCCAGAAAATACCTTAGAAATTCTAAGTGTAAGCCCATGCGCCTGAACAGTAGCCCATGCACCTAAACAGTAGCCCATGCATCTAAGATTTAGATTCAGAGACCTAAGTGTGGGCTGAACGTCCAAATAGTACCCATGCGTCTGAGATGTTCCAAACTCCTAAGTGTTAAACCGCCCAAATGGTGCTCATGCGCCTAAACAGGCCTCATGCGCATGCATAGTGCTCATACGCCTAGTACACTTAGAATATTTTCTAAAATTTTGAGTAAAACAGAATTATTAGAGTTTGACCCAAGTTTGACTTAGGGTTTTTAATTACTATTATATTTGCATTATTATTAAGTTGTTCCTATGATCATAGTTATTATTATTGTGTGACTTATATGTTGTGTTTATGGTAATAAATGCAAATATTATTCTTAACAAAGAGAAAGATTAATGATAAAGAGAAGTGGAACATAATTAAAATGTTAAAAGTCTTTCAAGCATATAGGAGGTGCAGGACCATGTTGTCGTTAGCACAACTGTGTTGCGGCTTAGCTACCCCAAAGGATGCACATAGGGCCAATCAATTGAGATTGGCGGACCTTTGAAGCATACCTTAGGTGACTGGGTCAGCCTTATGCATAGTGATCATAGCCCATTGAGAGACCAGAGGCCTAGCACCAGTTTCCCCGTGCATATAGTTTAGGGTATTGCTCATTGGTCCACATAGACAGTGAGAGATAAAGTAAAAGAGTACGAAGTGAACAAAGGCATACAGTAAAGAAAGAAAGCAACCTTGTTGTATAGTTAATGCGTGCTCACGTACAGGAGTAAAAGATGTATTTTCATAAAAAGAGTATTGTTATATATATTCATTACACAAGGTATTTTAATACCTTTAAAACTAGAACTCACTTAGCAACGCTGACTTTTATACATTTTTAGTTGACAGGTAAATGTTGCTGAGGAGGCACGAGGGTGAAGCTACTCGGCAGGAAAAAGACTGACATCCATTCCTGTGTTATGATATTGTTATTTTGTAATGTAATTAAACAATTTTTTGTAACTTGAACATTATTGTGTTGCTTAGTAACAGTATCTTTTAATAATAAGAGAATGACTTTTGCAAACGTAATTCCGCTGTTTATGTTATGAAATGTATATTAATATGTTTTATGTGCGATGAATGACCAACTGTGAGCTGCCCGGAAACGGGGCCTTACAATATAATTAACATCTACGATTATTATTAAATAATTTATACTACTATATAATACTACTCTTTAATATAATAAAATAATTTCATTCAAATTTTGGGACAAAAAGCAATATTGTTATATTTGATACAAGTTTTGATGCATAAATAACTAATCATTTACAGTTTTTTCTCCTTACATAGTTCTATAGATATTTTGTTATCTAACATTTGTGAAACAAAAAAGCAAAGAGTTAATCTTTATAAAAGATGGCTCGTGAACTTCAGGGGCGAAACAAACTCATGATCTTCATGTTATTTGTTGTTCAAGGCCATGAAAAAGTTATATCTTTTCAGGTTAAACTTTTTTTAGTGTATATATGTATATTTTTTTAATGATTTTTCTAGTTCATACAATTTGGTTTAAACATGGTTCTCTTTGTTAACATGTAAGCATGTCCTGATTAAGTTTGAAGTGTTTAGTGTTCGCTTTTTTATATTTTTTTAATTTATCTTTGGTTCGTATAGTTTGGTTTGAACCTGATGATCCGTATTAACATAATAAGTATGTCACTTTCAAGTTTAAAGCAAATCGTTTACAAGTATTTGTGTAAATCTTTAATGCATAATTGTATTAACGTTTGCATCGGCATTCTTAAATTATATAAACAAACAAACATACTCAGTATATCCTACTCAAAAGCAAGATCTGGAAGGGATGAGTGGTGGCGAGTCTTTCCTCTATCTTGAGAGATATAGAGACCACTTCCAAAGGTAACCCCGACTCAAGAGGGATAGCAAACATATTATATAACACATATAACACCCGGAAAATTTTCTAAGCAAGTCAAATACTAATAACGGGCTTAGATGAGACCATTTAATATAAATAAAATGGTTAGGGGTGTTAGACCGAGTTAACCCTTCGGGTCACGAGTTTAACGAGTTTAAGGTCCCGGGAACGCCAGACATATATATAGATGGATCAGCTGAGCAACTCTCATTTTCACTCAAACGCCCAATTCTAGAGAGAGAAAGTGTAGAGAGAGAAAGTGTCGGATCGAAGCTAGGTTGGTCAAGGATCGAAGGCTGGTGTTTGTGGACTCCTAAACAACAAGAATCAAGGTAAGAAACGTAGT
>BJCO01001575.1:0-14915 GCA_018326465.1 Flaveria floridana
CACTTTAGATTCTTCAGCTGTTGTACTTCAGATCTTTGATCTTCAGACTTTGATTCTTCAGACTTTGTCAGAACAGCTGATGGGAGTTTTCAGCAGTTGTTGTAATGATATGTGGGACTTAGAGGTTTTCCTGATCTTGGCTCATTGGTTCTTTTGGTCCAACATCAACTAGCTCACCCTTCTTTATCTTCTACTTAATCCTCTAATGTGCTTATCCATAGTAAATAGAGATATTGGACCAAGTCTTCTTCTGAAGAACCCATGCAGCTTCAAGAAGCTCACCATATTCAGTTTGTCAGCAGACTTCTTTTGATTGACTCGGATGGTGGCTCTTGACTTAGCAGCCTCTTCCTTAATCTTCCTTTTAGCAACTTTTTGTTCTTTTAGCACTTCTTGCTCAAATTGCTTGAGATACTCAAATTCTATGTATTCATATGATAAAGGAAGTAGGTCTGCTGCCTGATAGAGGCCTGTGGCAGTCATGTAGGTTATCATGTTTTGCCTGTCTTGTTCCCTACCTACCTGAGTTTCTTGGTTAGAGGCCACAACCTCTGCTTTAAGGCTTTCCTAAAATGGAGAGATGGTAGGAGCTTTGTAGTCCTTTTCTTCTTCTTTCTTCCTTAATTTTGAGGTGCAACTCTACAGCTTCAGCTTCCTTCCTCTTTTTAGACATTTGAATGTCAGCCAGTTCATTAAGTTCATCTAAGGGAAGAGAGATGATTAATCTATGTTGTAGTTCCTAGACCCTAAATAATTCAATCTTGTTTCCCTTAACCTATCCTCCTGAGTGTTTAGACTTGGGGCAGAACTTATTGTAACTTGTATAAAGCTAGGGGTCTCACTTGAACACTCTCCCTTTGCCTTCTTCTTCTTTTCTCTTTTCTCCTCCTCAATCTCCTTAAAGGTCATAATCCTTTTCTCTTTGTTAGTCACTAACCTTTGTGACTTAGGGTGGAGAAATCTTTGGCCTTCAATACTTGGTGTAGTACGTAAGCTCTAGCCAGAGATAGGTCGTGACACACCTTCATCAGCTGTTGTGTTACTAGGGGTACTTGGTGCTGAAGTAGTTCCTGTCTCAAGGTTCACAGGTTCAACTATTAGGCCTTCAACTAAGGTTTCCTCTTCGAAACTAATCTTAGGGCTGCCTCAATATCCGGTTGACCAATAGTTTTTTCTACTAGCCTCTTCGAAGCTAATCTTAGGGCTTCCTCTTTAAGCACCTTTTGCTGAATTCTCTCAGCTAACTTGTCAGCTTGCATGGTTTGACTTGGGTTGAAAAGTGGCAGGTCAACCAGAGAAAAGCTCTCATAGTATCTCAGGGTTTGAAAATTAAATACTTTTTGTTGCCCTTGAGATCTAGAGAGTACCATGGCTTTTCTATCAGCATCATCCTCCATCCAATTATAGGATTGTCAGCTGGGTAGGATGGGGTAGACATAGCCCATGGTATACCCTACTCAAATAGGCTTTGAATCAGGAACTGCAAGTGAGGATTGTAAATCCTCTATGTCCATACTCTAGGTAGAGCTCGTAGGTTTTATGATTGCAGGTAAGACTTTCTCCCCCTTTTTGGTAACATCACCCTCTTACACAGAGGAGCTAAGGGTTAGGTCAACCACATCCATATGTTCTTATGGATCTGGTTGAGTTCGCCTGACAGGTCGCCTAGCTAACTTGCCCTTATGGTCAGTGATCTCAAGTTTCTGATCAATGACCTATCTTTGCAAGGTAGCCACCTAAGATTTCATGTGACTTATATTTGAAAATAAATAGGTTTTAACAATCTTTGCACCTTTAGTTGCAAACTCCCCTCATCTTCATCAGAAGAATCATAGGGGATAAGAGAATAGGACCAAAGTCTTCTACCTCACCACTGGCTTATGGTTCTTGGCTGCTAGATTTCACCTGCACCATGATAGCTTCAAGATAAGTGTCAATGGGATGGGTTGCCATGGTTGAGGTTTTAATAATGTAATCACTTGCAAAAGTGAGAGCCTATTCTATTTGGACTTCCTGAACATGTTAAGGGAAGTCCACCTCAGTTAGGGTGGATGATGTTGGCTAGATATGGGTGATTCAGGAGCATTCATCTCTCCTTGAGCAGGGGAGGAGAAGAGATACTTGTGGTACTCATTAAAACCCATATCCTCATAATCATAGAAATCGAGGTCAGGAATAGGCTGTTTTAAGTCTAATGGCTGGGGATGGTAGCTTTTCCCTTAAGGCTGATCACTTGAGTTTTAAGACTCAGGGTGAAGGCTTGAGTTTTGGCAATGAGCTCATTAGTTGAGCATGAGAAACCTTATCATTGAAGTAACGGGAGTGGTTTGTTCCTCAGGGAAAGTAGGAGCTCTTGGTTCTACTTCCTCCTGCATGGGTGGTTGTATGGTGGCCTACTTAATCTAAATAGACTAAGCAGGGGTTCGTTTAAACTTTCTTGTATAGGTGATGATTATTTGTGGTTGTATGGGTGGTGCAGATGTAGAAGGTGTGGGTTCAACCTTGACTGGTGCTATCAAGTTTTCACCTTAAGCAATGAGCTCTAACATTTTTAGGACCAGGGATATTTCTACCCTTGAGAAGCCAACAGTGCTCTTTCTTATGATTTTAAAGATGTCAAGGCTTCATTTGTCCTAATTTAAGAGTAGCACCTGTTTCCCTTTACTATGAGCCCAATTTATAGTTAAGCATGTGTTGAATATATTTAGGGAACATGTAGTACTCAGTTTGTATAAACAAATTGGGAGTACTTGAACTTGACTCCTTGAACCATTCCATGGACTATGTAGGATAAGTCCTCAGAAATCTGGTCTCATCCTCCATGTTTATTTGATAAAGAATGAATAATAACAGGGAATAGGTACTTTGATTGGTAGATACCTTAACCTTTTTGAATATTCTGACTATGAAGTCCCTTTCATAGCCCATCTGCCAGAATGACTCATTTACAAGAGATTTGGGAAAGGACAGCTCACCTTCTTCATCATCCAGCCTTAAATGAGTGTTGATTGTGGCTGGGGTGATGAAACTGTCCTCCCCAGTACTGTGGCAGACAATGCATTCTCACCTTCCAAGATTACCTGGTGGCAGGTCCTTTAGAACTCAAGGAGTTATTCTTCATATAGTGGAGGATCGATAGTAAGTGTAGTGAGATAGATTGATTAAGCAAGGAAACGGCAAACATCTGAGAAACCAGGATCTTTCTCAGATGTCAACAAAGCAATTTAATTATGTTGCATGTGAAGTTGCATGGAGAAATCTAGTTGGTTTCAAAGTTTAGGGTTGGCTATTTGAGAAAGCTTTGGAGTGAAGAAAGCTAAGAACAAAGAGTGGGTTTGTAGGTGAATTTAAGGTTAGAACTTTTGTAGATGAAGAGGAAGAAGAAAAAAGGGGAACCATTGTAAGGATATTTATATGGTAGGATTTGAAACAAAGTTAATGTAAAAGGATAAACTTTGAAATCCAGATATCGATCCAACCTCTAAAAAAGTACCCAAAAAGGTAGTTATCTTAGAAGTCGAAAATCTCCCGAATGTAATTTGTCTTTGGAAGTTTTGAGAAAACTTCGGAAACCAATTTGACTTTGGAAGATATTCCTTAACTTGATAAGAATTTGATTCGGAAGAAAAATACTTAGAGAATTTTGCTTCCGAGATATATTTTCGGAAGATATTAAACTTCAGAAGTTTTATTCAAACGATGAATAAATCTTTTGAGACTTCATTGCTTTCAGAAAAAAAATTTCATTCAAAACATTTAAGCACTTAAAAGTATATAAATAGTTATAAGTTTTAAAGACATAGTTTTATTCTAAAGCCAATTTAATGTCTTCCGAAATAAAATATATCTTAAATTCTCAAAATTCTAATGAATATCATTTTGAAAAACTTTCTCCCAAGGTAAACTGGGCTTATATGACTGATGATATAGACAAGTTAAGATACACATATTTGAAAAATAATCTTCAAATTTATTTAAGAAAAACTATTCAAGGTTAATCATCCCAATAGCTGATACAAGATACTTAAATCTCTGTTGATCAAAAGCTTTTTTGAACAAATCAGCATATTGTTCATTTATGTTAACTTTGACTAATTTTATCACTCTTTTCAAAATTGTCTTTTATCAAATAATACCTGATTTTGATATGCTTTGTCTTTGAGCGTTGCACAGGATTCTCTGTAATAGAGATGCCACTTTTGTTGTCTATGTGGATGGGAGTCTCTTTAAAGATGAATCCATAGTCCAGCAGTAAATCCAAAGTACTTGAGTACAACAGCTTACATTAGTAATGTATTTAGATTCAGCAGTTGCTGCAGATACATAAGATTGTTTTTTGCATTGTCATAAGACTATCCATCTACCAAGGAATTGACATCTCCCTGATATAGACTTTGTAGTCATATTGAAGCTACCATAGTCATTATCTATATAAGCATACAGATTAAAGTAGAATTCTTTGGTTACCAAAGTCCTAGCTTGGGAGCTCTTTTAAGGTATCTAAGATTCCTCTTGACAACAATTAGGTGTGCATCTTAGGGCTGGCTTGATATCTTACACATATGCATGTGACAAACATGATATCAAGCCTGTTGACTGTGAGATACATAAGAGACCCAGTCATAGCCTTTTAGGGATGTGTAACAACACTTCCCCTTAAGACCAGGTCCTTAAGAGTGGTTTCGAGCTATTGGTGTCTTAGCAACCTTGCACTTAGTCAGATGAAATTTGGTTAGTATGTCTTGCACAAACTTTAACTAGGTTTATAAAGATGCTATTGTTACCCTACTTCACTTGAATTCCTAAAAAAGAATTAGAGTTCTCCTATGGCACTCATTTCAAATATATTCTTCATCAGCTTCTCAAAGTCTTTGTATAGCTTTGGATTAGTTGACCCAAAGATGATGCCATCTACATAACCTTGAACCAACATCAAGTCATTCCCTATTCCTTTGATGAAGAGTGTGCTATCAATAGTACCCCTCTTGTAGCCATGCTGAACAAGATACTGTGATAGTGTGTCATACGACTTCCTTGGAGCTTGATACAACCCATAGAGAGCTTTGTCAAGCTTATGGATATAATCAAGATGATCTTGGTATACAACGCCAAGTAATTGTTTGATATACACTTCCTCATCTATCACACCATATAAAAAGGCATACTTGAAATCAAGTTAGTAGACCTTTAAATCCTTGGATACAACAAAAGCAAGGAATATCCTAATAGCTTCAAGTCTTGCCACCGGAGCAAAAACATCTATGTAGTTTCTTTTCTTTTTGAGTGTATCCTTGAACAACTGGTCTTGTCTTGTTCTTGATGACAAGTCCTATATCATCTTTCTTATTCCTGAAAACCTACTAGGTACATATTGGTGTCGTCCTATGAAAAAGAGAGCATAGGTTCCAAACCTTTTGTATCTTGAATTAAAGAAGCTCCTCCTGCATTGCTTCAACCCAACTTCCATCCATTAAAGTTTCATCAATTTTCTTTTGCTCTATCTGTGACAAGAAACAAGAGTATAGACAGACATTTTTGTCATGGGTTTGTCTTCTTGTTCTCACCCTGGTCTCAATATTTCTAGTGATTTTTGTGGTGAGATGGGACTTGAGGATTCTCAGTTGAGGAATTATTATAAGTTAGTTTGACAGATATAAATTTGTGAAATTCAGATCTGGTGCTTGAGTAGCACCCACCACATTAGCACACTTATCAAGTTTCACTTGATCCAATGAGTGTGTGACATCATTGATGTTGTCTTCAGTAGAGAGGCTGTCAGTATCATGAAGTTCTTAATCACTTTCACATCTCCGTCTCCATATCAACTTACATTGGAAACCCCATCATTAGAATTTCATGCCTAAATGTTGGAATTGGTAGGCACCTCAGATGTATAAGCTCAATAGTTTGTCATTGTTATGCTGATAGGATTTCCAATGTAAGAGGTTGTCAGCATCATGAAATTCTTAATCACTTTTACCATCTCCATCTCCTCTTACATTAGAAACCCTATCATTAGAATTCCATGCCTCAATTATGGAATTGGTAGGCACCTCAGATGTATGAGCTGAAGAGTTTGTCATTGTTATGCTAACAGGATTTCTAACTACAGGGTTTATTAGCACTGGAGCTGAAGTATTTTTTTGACTTTGTTTTCTCATCTCAAATCTTAGGTTATGATCTCCTTTTGATAAGTTACCTACAGATCCTAAAACATATTCATAAGATTTATTAAAATAGTTAGTAACTAAATGAAGATCAAATAGGCAATCAAGACCAGAACCTTTCATACTGGGTGTGTGCTCATTGAAGGTCACATCGACTCTTCAACTACTCTAGTTCTGAGATTGTATACGCTATAAGTCTTAGCTTAGGAAGAGTATCCAATAAAATGTCCATCATCTGATTTCTCAGCAAATTTGGCTATCTGATCTTTGGTATTCAAGATGGTGCATGGACATCCAAATGATCTGAGGAAACTAATAAAAGGTCTCCTTTTGTGCCACAGTTCATAAGGAGTCTTACCATAAGTTTTGACTACTAAAATTCTATTCTGTACATTACAGGTAGTGTTGACTACCTCTGCCAAGAAGGTGATGGGCAGTTGAGAGTCAGAGAGCATGGTCCTTATAACCTCAATAAGTGTCCTGTTTCTCCTCTCATCAACACCATTATGTTAAGGAGTCCTGGGAGCACTATATTGTCTTGTAATACCTTTTTCATCATAAAATGTATCAAGGATTTGGTTCTTAAATTCCATTACTTGATCACATGTTATGATCTTAAGCTTATGATCATATTGATTCTCAACTTTCAAAATGAAGTTCTTCAAGATTTCAGGGATCTTATCCTTAGTTCTAAGAAAGGAGACCCAAATATATCTTGTGAAGTCGTCTGTGATCACTAGGCAATGTGAAGTCTGTCCTAACTCATTACACTGGTGGGGCCAAAGGGATCCATTTGTAATAAGTGTAGGGGAAGTAGTGATGGAATTCTTTTCATTTGGCTTGTGAGACACTTTGTATTGCTTCCCTTTCAGACATTTAACATAATGGTCATCACTTGTAAACTTTTTCTTTGGCATTCCAGTTACCAAATCATTCTTAATTAATTAATTCATGTTCTTAAATTTTATATGGCACATTCTTTTATGCTAGGGGAAGGACTCATCACTGTAGAAAGAAAGAAACTTCTCCTGATGGGGATGTTTCCTGCAATCCATCTTGTACATTTTCCCTTTTCTTAGGGATCTGAGCAGGATATGTTGTTGAGGAATGACCACCCCGAGCTTGAGAACAATGCACTCATGCTTAGTAAAGAGCATGTTATGTCTTTGGTCATAAAACTGGGATACACTTAAGAGATTGTACCCAAGCTCCTTAACATAGTTTACCTTCTGAATACTGAGCTTACCATTTGTGATCATGCCCCTTCTAGTAAGGTAACCACCTAATTCTCCACCAAAAGTAACTGGTCCTCCTTCAATTCTTTCAAAGTTCTGAAGCAAAGTGCTATTGCCTATCATATACCTGGAACAACCACTATCAATGATCCATACATTTCCCTTGGTCATCAACTGTTCCTGTACAAAAAGAGATGGTTAGTTACATTTGAAAACCTAAGCCTTGCTGGTCTTGGGCTTATTAAGATGAACTAAAGATAGTTTAATAGTTATTGATCCTATATTCAAGAATTAAGGATCTTTGACTATTGTTAATGAAGAAACTTCAGTCATATGGTCTTCCTTTATCTTCCACATCATCTTTAGAAGACTAGACTTGACATTCAAGACTTTAGAAGTTTTAACAACTTCAAAAGTTTTGGAGACTGAACCTTCGGAAGCTTTTGCATCCACTACAGCAGACTTCAGTGCTTCAGAAGCATTCCTTTCTTCCAAGACCACATTTTCTTATGAAAGCAATTTTCCACCTATCTTCTTCTTTGTCACCTTAGAGCTTCCGAAGGAAGGTCATTTTCCTTCCGAGGCTATCTTCTTTTTCTTACTCTCAAAAATCTTCTTTTTGTTCATATGGATGGTACTCTTGAGATTGTAGATGTAATCCTTAGCAAAATGAGTACCACCACCACACATGATGCATTCAATTGGCATACTTCTAATGTTCTTCTTCTGAGAAGAAGGTTGAGTTTGATCTACTTCTACTTCTTTTTCATCTTCATAGATGATGCATCAGGTTTCTAAAGGTAAGGTTTGCTCTTAAAACCGGATGGTTCAGGCTATACAGCAGTGGTGCATATTTGATCAACCTTCTTCTTTTGATCAAGATAGTTTGAACTTGAACTAGGACCCCTGGTATTAGAGTCTATAGTTAAGTCTTCAGTCTTTACCACTTTAAATCCATCAGAAATAAAGACTTGTTCTTGCTTGGAGTTGAAAGTGGCCTTGATATCTTGGGCTTTCTTTGATTTTATTTTGGCTGCCCTGATCAAGTTCTTCCTAACTGACTTGGCCATCATTGGTTCTTTCTTCTCTCTAGGAGCATAGTGACCTATCTTAGGATGATTCTTTTCACTCACTACAGATTCATCCTTTACTATCTCCTCATCATCTTCATCCTCTTCTTGGATTGGGTCTATAAGGGGTAGCTCATCTTGATTAGTTTCACACCTTGGTAATTTTATAGATATTAAGTGTGTGGAGGAGCTACCTCGCTTGAACCCAATCATTGCATGTTTTGATAAAAAACCTTTGCATGCATAGATGAAGATGTGATGTTCTTGAAGGTTTCCTCTTCAAGAATACATTATTCTACCCTAGCTTTGCTGATCACAAGCTCAGCCTGGCATTCAGTTAACATGGTAATAAGATCTTTGATTTGAGTTCTGTAATTTGTGTGCTCATGTTTAAAAGTTGAAATTTGTTTCTATAAATCTTATATTCTAAGTTTACAGTACTTTTCAGCTCTTTTGAAATCAGCTTTTAAAATATTCAAGACTCAAGTCAGATCTCAGTTCCAGGTTATAGGACCTATACATGTTTACTCTAGCAAAGAATTTAGGTGTACAGAGATGTTCTAATAACTTGGCTTCTTCATTGTCATCCATCAGTGCTTGTTTGGGAGAAATATTCTCTACTTGAAAGATCCAATAAAAGCCTCCCTCTTCAATAACAACAGTAGCTTGTTGTTTTGGTTGGCTTGGCTTCTCAGATCTGGGAGCAACATCAGTGTAGTTAGACCTAGATTGTGCTTGACCACCATTAGTCCTTGGTGCCTTCTACTCCCTAGCAAAGTGTCCTATCTGGTTACAGTTATAACACTTCACTTTGCTTTTATCCAGTCCAAACTTTCCACTAGTTACATTTCTAGGAAACTTTCCTCCGATTCTCTTGTAGAACTTCTTGGCTCTATGAGTAAGAAGAGTTATTTGCTAGACTATCTTTATATACTCCAGGTCATCTGGATGGATACAATCCAAGCTTTAAGAGTGAAGAGAAAGTTGTCATAACTTCTATTAGTAGACACAAAGATCTAGAGATAAGCTTGTCTATGGAATGGGCTTCCTTAGATGTAGTTCTCCCTTGGTGTCACAAGAAAAGTTATGAAAGGGACCTTTTGTGAGTTGTCAAGGTAGCAGATAAGATGATGTTGTGGGTCTCTACTATCCCTTTCAACCACATGGAGGGATGAACTCTATTGATTGCTGAAAGATATGCTTGATGGGTTCTGCATGTTCAGCTCTATCTGGTAGCCATTAAGGATACCTTATAGCTTTATGAGAGTAAGGGTAGAGAGGTTTTTAGTTCTGTTAATGGCCATACAATAGTGAGTCTATTATCTGGAAAGAGAGAACATGAACTTCCTCACAATGTCCTTATTATCAAGCTTAACTCCAACATCCATGAGAGTATCTACAATCTCAACATACCTAAAGTGTTGTTGAGTCATAGTCTCACTTGAGTTGTAGGTAAAGTTCTTAAACTATTGCTTCATAAGGCACTTCTTGTTTTGTTTAGCTTCATCAGACCCCTCATACATAAGATTTAGAGCATCTCATTGCTGCTTAAAAGTTTTGCACTTCTTGAAGCCTCTATATATAGAGTTTAGAAGGAGCATTTTAGAGAGCGGTCATGGCTTTCTGATTTATGTCATTCCAATCTTCCTCAGAATAGTCAACCACTTCCTTTGGAATTATCCCACCTCCAGCTGTGGTTGAAGAAGTGCTTGGGATGTGAGGTCCTTCGACAACAGATCTCCACATCCCGCTGTCTTGAGACTTGATGAACCTTTCCATATGTTGGCACCAAGCATCAAAGTCATCAAGAGTGATCAGTGGAGATTTTGTCATGGTATCAGTTTCCATATCAGATTTTGTAAGAGTTTTCATTTGAGTTGGTAAGTGTTTTGTGAAACTAAAGAGATTAAAGATGGTGATATCATACAATTAAGAGCCTATAAAGCTCTAACACCAATTACAGGACTGGTGAAAGGGTTAATGCAATAGTTTCACAAGGTTAGAGAGACTTAGAACACTTACAGATCAAATAGGGAACTAGCTTAAGCTGACACAATAAACATAAGTAAAGAACATAACAATAACACAAGTATTTGGTTTTTAAGAATGATGATGTTGCTCTCAAGTTCTTTTACATATGTTACAAAGCTTGGCTCTAATGGCTAGTACTTGAGATACTTTTTACTACATCCTATAGCCCGCCATACTTTGAAGGCTAGCAGGAACACTAATCTAGAGAAGAAGCTCAATGTAAAGTAAAAAAGGCAGATTGCCTTTTGACTAGTAACTATGACATGTCATAGCTCACATCCTTATCAATTACAAAAATTATAAACGTACAAAGGTTAAAAGTTACAGACTCTAAGACCTTAATCTACAGTTGAAAAAATTATGTACTTTTCACCAACTTGTATAAGTTGGTAAGTCTTCAGAGATGGTAGTGAAAATTGGTTAGCTTTTGTCAAAAGCATGTTAGAGAAAGCATGTCTTCTCTGTCTTCGGAAGAAATCAGTCTCTTGGCTTTGGAAGACTTTGTCTTGAAGCTTCAGAAGACTTCATCTTTGGCTTCGGAAGAATTGGTATTTTGGCTTTGGAAGATTTGATACTTAGAGAATTTCATTGACTTGTATCAAATCTTCCAAACTAACTTTCCTTGTACTTCACATGTGCATGCTGAGTGTTCTTTGGTTGCATCAGGCTCTAAGTATAACTCTTACACAGAGCCATTCCTCTCCTCATCAGTTGGTATGGATTCTTCAGGCTTTCATAGTATCTCTTCATGTCTAAGAGAGCATGATCAGGTAGGTCAATTATATTTTGCCAAAAGAATATTTATTGACCTCCTTGATCTCTTATAACATACCATCTGTCTGGCTATGGAGAATATACCCAAGACATGATAGGTCTCTCAGTAATTAGAGGTTCTACATGTAAAGGAGTTGATTGAGCAGCCTCTTTTGGTTGACCTTTAGGATGTTCTGACTCATCCTGAGGTGATAGGTGGATGCCTTAGACTTCTTCTTCTTCTTTCACTTCAAGTCTCTTCTAATGGCCATCCTTTTCCTTTTTCTATACTTTAACTGAGAAGGTTGGTCTTGATCACCTCTTCTTTATTTATCCTTCCAAGTTTCATCATTCCCTCTTCACATGTTCAGAAGAAGGTTTAGGACCTTGATATGGATCAGAGATGAAGCTAGCTATGGATCAGTAGTAGGTCTTGGTTCTGTTAGCTGGTTGAGTTCAAACTTGAGATCAGCTTCAGGTGCAACTTGACTTGGTGGAGAATGCAAGTCTTGAAGCTCACCCTCTTGATCTTCTGCTTGATCACCCTAATGTGCTCATCCATTATTATAGAGACATGGGACCAAGCCTTCTTACGAAGAACCTATACAGCTTCAAGAAGCTCACTATCTTTTGTCTATCTTTAGACTTTTTCTTGTTGGCTTTGATAGTGGCCCTTGATCATTCAGCTTCCTCCATCATATATCTTTTAGTAGCTTTTCTTCCCTTAAGAGCTTTTTATTCTAGCTGCTTAAGGTACTCAAACTCTATACAATCATAAGATAGAGGGAGGAAAGCTTCTACCTAGTAGAATCATGTAGCACTCAAGTAGTTGATCATATTTTATCTGTCTTGTTCTTTATCTACTTGTTGTCTTCCTCAACAACCACAGTTTCTACCTCATGCATCTCTTGAACTGGAGAGAGGACATGAGTTTGATATAATGTTTTTTCTTTCTTTCTTATTTGATTTTAAGAAGAAAAGTAGCATCCTCAGCCTCTTTCCTCTTTCAGACACCTTTGTGTCTACCAATTCATTCAATTCCTTTCAGGGAATAGAGATTAGATCATCAATTTTGTAATTCCTAGTTCCTAGGTAGTTCTATCTGGCTTCCCTTAACTCATCTTCTTGAGTGTTTCGCCTTTGGGTAACCTTGATTGCAGCGTGCATGAAACTAGGAGTCTCTTTGTCATTCTTCCCTTGCCTTCCTCTTCCTCTCCCTTTTCTTCTCCTCAATCTTCTTATAAGATAGAACCTTCTTTTCTTTGTCAATCACTGGCCTGTATGACTTAGGGAGGAGAGAGATTTGGCCTTCTTAAACTTGTTCTTCATTTGAGCTTTGGCAAGGGCGAGGCTGTGAAACACATTCACCAACAGGGTTCTCAATCAGGATGGTTGGTGTTTAAGGAGCAGGAATCTTAAGGTTCATAGGGTAGTGGGCCTTTAACCGAGGTTTCCATTTTAAAGCTAATCTTAGGGTCCAACTCCGTATCCAGTTGATCGATTATTTTCCCTACCAGCCTTTGTTTATACATGCTTGTTCTTCCTTTGAACTCCTTAGACAACATTATTAGAATCGCCTCTGCTAACCTATCAGCAATTCTATTTTGACTTGGGTTGTTGTAGTTTAATTGGAGTGAAGCTTTCATAGAATCCTAGTTTGTAGATGTTAAAGATTTCTTGTTGACCTATGAATCTAGAAAGCACCAAGGACCTTCAGTCAATGTCATACCTCCATCATATGATTAGATTTTTAGAAGGATTGGATGGAGGTGACATGGCCCTTGGTACAAAACCCTCCTCAAATAAGCTTTGAAACATTGCATCCATATTGACATGGGCCAGAGGAGATTGTTGAGTCTAGATAGTTGTCAGTAAGGGTGGTGAATCATCAATGTCCATTCTCTAGGTAGTGGTCCCATGTTCTATGATTGTAGTAACCCCCCCTTTTTGGTAGCATCACTTAGCTGCATAAGTAGACTGGAGGTTAAGTCCATTACATCCATAGGTTTTTATGGCCATGGTTGTGCATGCCTAGCAGGCCTCTCAGCTAGCTTACCCCTGAGATCGGTGATCTTAAGTTGTTGATTAAGCACCTGCCTTTGTAAGGTATCCATATGAGATTCCAGGTGACTAACCTTTGAAACAAGATATGTGCATATATCTGTCAATTTTTGCACCTTTTGTTTCGTGCTCCCCTCATCTTTATCAGAAGAATCATGGGGGGATGAGAGTACATAACCAAAGTCATCCCCATCACCACTAGATATTTGGTCATGGTCTCTGGATTTTCGCTACTCTGTGGCAGCTTCATAAGAAATGCCAAGAAGCTGGGTTGTCATGGTTAATGTCCGAATTATGTGCTCATTGGCAGAAGTGATAGCCTCTTCTATATGGACCTCTTGAACATGTTTATGGAGGTACACCTCAGAAGCGGGTGGATGATGTGGGCAAGACATAGGAGTGTCATGAGCACTCATCTTTCCTTGAATCCGAAAGAGTAGAGAGATTCATGGTACTTATTGAATCCTATGTCTTCATTATCATAGAATTCTAGGTAGGGGATTGGTTGGTTGAGGTCTAAAGGATGGAGATGGTAGCTTTCCCCTGAAGGTTGATCATCTAAGTGTTGAGATTCAGGATGATGGCTTGAGGTTGGGGTTGTGAGCTCATCAGGTTGAGCATGAGGAACTTCAACACTGATACTTGAAGAAATAGGAATGGTTTACTCCTGTATGGGCGAGTATATAGGGGCCTACTCAATCTGAATACACTGTAGCTTGTTGCTTTGGTTGGTTGGGCTTATCAGCTCTTGGAGCTACTTCAATGCAGTTTGGCCTGGATTGTATATGGCCATCATTTGTTCCTGGTGCCCTAAACTCCTGAGCAAAGTGGCCAATTTGGTTACAGTTGTAACACTTTACTTTGTTTTGGTCCAGTCCAAAGTTTCCACAATACACATTGCTTGGAAACTTCCTTATTTTCCTCTTGTAGAACTTCTTGGTTCTATAAGTGAGAAGATTCATCTACTAGACTATCTCCATGTACTCCAGATCATCTGGATGGATGTAGTACATTTCTTCAATGGTGAAGAGAAAGTTACCAGAACTTTCATCTGAAGACAAATGCCTAAGAAGAGATGGATTCTTAGAATGGACTTCCTTAAGTATAGCTCTCCCTTGGTGTCTCCGGGAAGGTAATGAAAGGACCCTTAGGTCAGTTGTCAGGGTTGCATATGAGATGATGCTATGGTTCTTTACTATCCTTTTCAACCGCATGAAGGGCTGGACTCTTTTAGGTTGTTTGACCAAAAGAACCAATGAGCCAAGATCAGGAAAACCTCTAAGTCCCACATGTCATTACAACAACTGCTGAAGACTCTCATCAGCTATTTTGACAAAGTCTGAAGAATCAAAGTCTGAAGATCAAAGATCTGAAGTACAACAGCTGAAGAATCTAAAGTGCTGAAGACAAGTACTGAAGTCTGAAGTACTGAAACATACAAGTACTGAAGACTTCAAGTACTGAAGACAAGTGCTGAAGATCAAAGTTGAAGAACTGAAGAGATGAAGATCATCTACTGATGCACAAAGTCTGAAGACAAAGACTGAAGACAACAGCTGATGACATCTACTGAAGTCATCAGCTGATACATCATCTGA
>BJCO01001576.1:0-19356 GCA_018326465.1 Flaveria floridana
AGACCCAAACATCATATTGCCTTGTTCTAAGCATACACACACTATACTAAGCATGATCATAACATAAAACATTCATAAACATCATCATACATACATGGGTACATACGAGTTCATACTTTCATTATTTTAAAAACATTTTACATGTATTTCCAGCCCTAAAATCGTACAAAACATTGAAAAATACGGAGTCTAGAACTCACCTTGTGTTAACAACACCCAAAACTCCTATAAACCTGCTTGTATACGGGCTCAAACACCTAAAATAAACAAAATAACCACCAACACACTTAATACACTTAGAAATCGGTTCCCATGAATGAAATCACAAAGAATCCGAACCAATTATCACTAAAATACTTACCTATGAAGATTCAACCTTTGTTTTCTTCAAAGATCCGAGAAAGCAATCTCTCTTTCTTCTTTCTTCTATCCTCAGTCGAAAAGCAGATGGTGTAAGGCTGATATGGGCGGCCATGCCCATATATATTAAAATAAAGAGGTGGTTGTACTATTTTACACTTTATCACCCTATACTTTAGCTCATTTTCCTTTCATAAAAGATACTTTTATTTATCTCTTATTTTACAAAGTTTCGGGTGTTACATATAGACTGATGTTATTTATATAAAAGAAATTATAATAACATGTAATATAGATCAAACTATAGTATGCAACAAGAGTAATTAAACAAAAGAATATGGATCATATTTTGCTTAGTGCTTATAATAAACTGAAAGTTCGTATAACTCTCTTGATTCATCTTACGATGTTGGCAAGATCTTTTAAAATTCCTCGTTAAGTACACGGCAAGATTTAAGTTTTTTTCAAAGTGAATTAGAAAATTTCTTGCATATGACAGGATTTTAATTTTTTTCCCTTTAAAGTTAAAAATAGTAAATGAGATTTTCTCACTGACTTGGTAAGGGTAAATGGATTTAAGAGCCATGCAGTGTGTGAAGGTTATTCTATAGTTGTGTTTGTTTAAGTGTATAATATTAGACAAATTTACCTATTTGCATTTACTACACAAAACATTCGTTAGTTGGACATATATTATACTTAATTAGAAACCTATAGCTCGTCTTTTCTTTATGTATAGTTAAACTATTTTTATCCTCTATACTCTATAAAATTATAATTGTTGTTATAAAATCTCGTATAATACACGAAACTATAACCCAGTATTAAATAAAAAATAATTAAAGTTAAAACCTAACCCCAACCACCCCACCCCACTACCCACACCTCCCTAATTTGTTCCTCCATCCAATCGTCATCGCTTCTTCACACCTCCATGTTTCTTCTTAGATGTTAACCATCTGTTATTGCATTGACTTGCGTTAACCCGTCAAGATTAATCAAAATTATTATTATTTTTATTAAAGTAATATTATTACACATATAGAACATTTTCTTCTTTTATGTATGTGTCTAAATTCGCAAGTGTAAGTTTTACTTACACCTACATATATTTACAGACATAAGTATAACTTACACATTTCTTAACTATTTTACATTTGTGAATCTACACATATTCATAAAAGACAATAAATTTGTATATGTATAGTAATATTATTTGAATAAAGAAAAAATAATTTTGATTGGTTTTGACGGGTTAACGTAAGTTATCGCAATAATAGAGGGTCAGCGCAAGTCCTAAAAAGGTTTTGCAATCACGAGTCATTTGCATTTACACTAATTATTGATGGAAGATCTAGAACCTTTTTTGCACAAAAGATTCATCGCCGACTACCTTGCACAAAAAAAAATTAACAACTGTCAACGTCGAGAAAACAACGATAGATGGGGTTCAAAAAAGCATAAACATGGTTCTAAGCAAATTAGTTTAGGTTAATTATATCTTTTATCCAACTTACAATGGATGGGTAGGGGCGTTTAAAAAAATCAAAAAAGAAAAAAATATATAAGTTGAACCGTATCCGAAACCGATCATTTTATCCGGATTTAAATGTCTGTATTTAGATTTTGGATTTAGTTATTTTCAATTCAGATTATTTGGTTTGTTCGGATATGCATTTTTGTCCAAATAAGGTCGTGTGTTGGGAACTTCATGTACTTCATGATTAGTTCATAATTTGTCTAATCATAATTTGTTGAAGTTGATTGTTTGTGCTCAAATCCTTCTAGGTTGTTTCATTTCTTAAATCGTCATTGTCTTCGACCACCATTGTTGTTATCACTGTTCTAGATGTCATTGGTCTGATTATTATTATTGTTGTTGTTGTTGTTGTTGTTGCTGCTGCTAGTGCTGTTGTTGTTGTTGCTGGTGCTGCAGCTGCAGCTGGTGGTGCTGTTATTGCTGCTGGTGGTGGTGGTGCTGGTGGTGGTGGTGCTGCTGCTGGTGGTGGTGGTGCTGTTGCTGCTGCTGCTGTTGTTGTTCTTGTTGTTGTTGTTGTTGTTGGTGGTGGTGGTGGTGGTGTTGGTGGTGGTGGTGTTGTTGGTGTTGTTGTTGTTGGTGCTGACGTTGTTGTCATCATTACTGTTGTTATTGTGGTTGTCGTCATTGTTGTTGTCTTTGATGTTGTTTTTGTTTTCGAGTAAATATCATAATGTCCTCCCTAGCTTTTACTATGTTATGAAACTTAGAACCCCAACCTAAGTAGTTGGGGTACAATATGCAAATGGGAATTCTTTAGGCCTAGAACATTGTAAATTATTTAGCCAACATCTAAAACTCTAAAAAAATTTAGAACATCCTAATAAGGGGTGTTTAAGAAAGTGCATATATCATGAGTCCAACCTCTTTATTACATGACACTTCTCAACCCCTACTAATTAGCCTCCATCTAGGCATTGTATATGTGTTATTATCAGAATGAAAATTGATCATTTAATATTTATTATTTATATACTTTTCAAATTATGAAACAATTTTTTTTGATAATTTAAAAACATGCTTCTTTTTATTATAATAATTATTTTTTAAGGGAACAAAGTTTTATGAAATATGAAGTTTTATTGCAAAGAAATTTTAAAAAAATGACATTTAAAAAAAATTGGAGTGTTTAAAAAATGATTTTTTTAAATAACGTTTTTTAAAGATAAAAGTTTGAAAAAAGATTATTATTTTTTATTATCTAAATAACTATAATATGTAATTTCAGTAATATTTAATCTCAAAAAATTTATTTTTTTGATTTTTAAATATTAATACATAATTATTAATCTAATATTTTTATTCAACTTACGTATTACACAGGTTTCTAAACTTGTTATCTAATACATCAATAAGGTTGTTATAATCATAAATTTATAAGATAACTACTATTTAAATCTTAATATGTGTAACAAAATTCAAACAATATTCTAAATGATTTATAGTTAGAGATAAACGGATTACAAATTATTATCATCGTATACTCATATTAAGTTGATTTTTGAGATTTTATATTCGTAAGACCTATAAAAGTATGAAACTTGAAGATGATGAGAAAGAAAAAAAACAGTTTATAATACTTCTCTCAGGAGGTGCGTGGTTTTGCAACCTCAGCAGCCACCACTACACACCAAACACTGGTGGGAAAGGGTCGTGGGTGTCGTCTAGCGTCACGTGTTAATCACTTGCTTACATTAAAAGTTAATTTAAAGCCCGATAATATTATTCTCTGATAACGTTTTATTTTCATATTCTCATTTATACTTCAATGACTCATATCATACCCTTATTTTCAGTGACCTATATCACATACTTTTTTATCAAACCTTATCACCCGTTTGGTGAGTGTGAATACAACACCCACTATTTAGTTGAAGCCAACTCATTTTTTAATCACACACACTAAACCGTTAAGGATGTTTGCAAGAAGCTACCGAGTGGGCCGGCGGTTCATATAAAAAGCACTATATATAAATTGGGCACAATAATTTTGACCTTTTTCTTGTTAATTTTGACCGCCTTTATCTCAATTCGGTGGTTGCTTTCCAGAATTCGCTCTCTCTCTCTCTCTCTCTCTCTTCCTACCATGGCGACCAATAATTCACAACAATCAGGTTATCTTTACTTCAATCTTGATATTATTGATTTACAATTTTGTAAAATTTTTGGAGTTTCATCGATTTTTAAAGATGGTTTTTTTGTTAGGGTTCTAATCGTCTTGAATTGATTGATTTGGGATTTGGGGACTGGGAGGTTGGTGGGTCGAAACTGTTGAATTGTTATATTATCGCTTTTGTGCTGAATTTAAACCTAAACTTGCTGTTTTTTGCTGGGGTTTTGAATCTTTTGAATGATTGATTTGAAGTCGAGAGGAAATTGTGTTTGTGCGAGCTGAATTCACTTGTTTACATTGATTGATTAGTATGGTTGGGGAATTATTGATTGAACAAAAGTGGGTTTATCTGGTTTTGATTTTGAAATCTGTCTTTGTTGATCCTATAGGTTGTATAGATGTGGTATTGCTGAATTTTGATGATTATGTTTACGAAACTGATTTGATCTAGGAGGTGTTGATTAGTATTTGTTTGAAGTTTGAACACACAAAAGAGCTTTAGAAATTTCCCCTGCGATTTCAAGAATGCATATTTAGCCAAAACACAATAGGCATAAAATTAGGGACAAAAAGTAGTATCATGTCCTTTGATTATATCCGGCTATCTGTAATCAGCTTGAGTTTGTTAGTCTTCATCATAAAACTATTGAAATCTGTGTTTGTTGATTCTATATGTTGTATAGATATAGTATTGCTGAATTTTGATGATTATGTTTGCGAAAATGGTTTGGTCCGAGGAGGTGTTTGTTAATATTAGTTGAATACACAAGAGAGCTTGAGAAATTATTAGATACATAGTTGAGGGAAGTCTACATGACTACATGTAATTACGTAATTATCCCAAGACAACCGAACATTTGTAAGTTCACGTCTGTTACAAATTCTTAATTAACACACCAAGGGTTCCAACTAGGTCATAATAATAAAAGATAGACCGTAGAAGTTTTAAAGTTTGGCAAATTAGAAGCATGCATGTTAGAGCTGGAGCAAGGCAGATGGAAGTTGAGATCAGAGGTCAGGAACTCAAAAGATAGGCAAGTCAATTGATTCAAATTCGGTGACTTGGTAGCTTGAGGGCCTTACTTTTTCAAAAACTAAGAAAGGCTGAGAGCTTGGTTTTAAATTGTGCGATGCACTTCGATGCGTTTTGGTCCCAAATCCCGATGTGCGTGATGCGCGATGCGCACGCATCACGTTTGCGATGCGTTAGATATTAAAAAGTACTAAAAATTAAATATACAAAAGAATTTTTGTATGATTGATACTTCAACATAAAAACTACTTATTAACACACTTATAAAACATACTTTAACATAAAAACCCAAATTCAAGACTATTACGCTATGCACAGACTATTGAAACAAGAGTTTAACATATGTAAATACATAGCATAAACACAAATATGAAATAATACACCCTTATGTTGAGAGGTTACACCCATACTCATGTTGAAAAGATTCAACCCAGGTTGAATAAAAAACATAGCAGTTCATAACGCATCAAGGCGCATCTTGCGCATCAGCGCATCAGGGGCGCATTGGCGCATCACGAGCTCATCATGGAAACGCAACACATCAGATGTTGCGACGCGCTCGCATCGGCGCATCGCGCATTATGCGCGCATTTTAAAACTATTTTATGGCTTCAGCGCCAATGAATGGATTTAACTTTTTTCTTACATGTTTTGCCAATGTTGTACATGACACCACCCCTCACTTCCCATTAAGTGGACCTGCCCCTGGTTATCTTATGCATTATTTGAGTGATTCTGGTTAGGCTCAAATACTTTATCCTTTTAACTTTTAAGGTTATACTTGCTAAGCATGTTATGTGATCTTTTAGGATCCTAGCTTCTTGGGTTGTGGTTTATTCATTGTTTGCTTGTTAGTTAATCATCTTATCATATGTTCCCTTTAAATAGTTCATGAGCTGATAATTATTTTACATGTTCAATCAGAACTTTTATTGAGCAGTATTTTCTAAATTTGATGTTTATTCCACACCCGGGATTTAAAATGGTTATTGTCCATCATTTTAAAGTTCATTCAGCCGGTAAAACAAATGACAATCATTCATTTACCACTTACTCTATAATGATCTCTTTTATCTAGAGCCCCATGACAAAACATCGACCTGATGTGAGATTGACCGTTTCCTACTGACCTAAGCTAGCTAGTAGTCGATTAGTGCTATTCATTGTTTTTATGAATCAATGTTGACTACATGTTTCATATTAGTTTCATAATCATGTATTCGTACTCTTGAATGCCATCTATTATCAGTGCTTCACCTATAATCTTTGTTTCATTTTGTTAGAAAAGCTACCCATCTTGATTTTGACGTAAATAGATTTTCTTTTATAATTTAGGAAGTGGTCCACCTCCCAAACCATGGGAACGAGCTGGTGGGACGTCTTCTGGACCTGCTCCTTTTAAACCACCATCTGCAGGTAGCACAAGTGATGTAGTTGAGGCTTCAGGTACAGCAAGGCCAGGTGAAATTGTTCCTGCAAATGATACAACTTCGGCAATTAATAGAAATACACTTGGGAGACCTGTACCCTCTAGACCATGGGAGCAACAACAGACATATGGGGGTAACTACCATTTCATTGTTTTATCAACTAATTGCCTAAGAAAGTTACCAAGCTTGGTAAATATTTTATTTTAGATTATCAACTTTTTCTCGCTAAAAAAATCCATCAAAACTAAAAAAGTTTAATGTAATATAACCAACTTTCAAAATAATTGATTCAAGGTTAGCTGTATACTTTGTAAAAGATATCTCATGTGTCAGTAGGTTTGATTAGGTTGACTTTACCCTGATGTGGTGTTGACGTGATAGATGATTTCTGTATAATTTTGGTGGTTTTTTAGGGTAAAAAAGGTGATTACTTGAAATAGAAATCTGACCTAAGTTGGTTATTTTCTATGTAATTTGGCCTGCTTATATTTATGACAAGTATTTTGTTAGAAGGCTACTGGAATATTTCTTTTCCTTTGATAGTCGGCCTTCATTTCTACTATTTATGTTTAACTGAACCGTTTGTTTATCTTATGTCTCAGGCGTGGGTTACGGTTCCAGTTTGGGTTACAATTCTGGTTACGGGACTGGAGGTTATGGTTCTTATGGTGGAATGGGATCCTATAATAGTGGTTTATATGGAAATAGCATGTATAGAGGAGGTTACGGTGGCATGTATGGTGGAGGAATGTATAATAGTAGTTATGGAATGGGTGGCATGGGTATGGGCATGGGCATGGGTATGGGTATGGGCATGGGTGGGCCTGGCGGTCCGTACGGTGACAGGGATCCCAATAATCCGTTTGGCGCTCCTTCACAGCCTCCAGGATTTTGGATTTCTTTGATGCGTGTGGTAAGTAGAATAACACTATTATGATACATAAGAATGCTCATATCATCTTTGGGTATACTGGTGTCTTCAAAGAAAACTGAATTTACAAGGGTCATATAGATCCTTTGTTAACGTTGGGCCAAAGTTTACTCGGTCGAAGTGTTTCATTGGTATAGAGTTTAACGAAGCTATTATGACTTTACATGTAATTCCTATAACTTATCTTCGCATGTCTTCAGATGCAAGGAGTTGTAACTTTCTTTGGGCGGGTAGCAATGCTGATTGACCAAAATGCTCAGGCGTTTCATATGTTCATGTCGGCCCTTCTTCAGGTATTTTCATTTTCTTGTGTTTGTCGATCCATTTCTTTCTTCTATGATTGTCTATGAGGTGGCAAGATGGGTGAGTCGGGCTAGTTCGGTGGTCAAAACAGGTTCAGGTTGAACAGTAACTTTTGAGTATGGGTCAAATATGCAGGTTGGGTAAGTACAATTCTAAAAACATTATATAACCAGAATAAGAATTTAAATCTTTTAATAACATGATAGAGGATGTATGCATTAAAGTAGATTTCAACCTATTTGACCGATTCCTCTTTTTTAACTAAAGTTTTTGATATGACCAATTTGAGTTGAATGAAATCCTAATCGACACACACACAAGTAAATTGGATCAAATTTATAATCTCTGATTATCATCGTATCTGGAGTGGCATTTTAAGTATAGAAGTGCAAAAGAAACTCTTGCGTGTTACTGTACTTATCGTTTTAAGTCTACACTCTTTGCAGCTGTTTGATCGGTCAGGATTATTATATGGAGAGTTGGCTAGATTTGTATTCCGTATCTTGGGTGTTAAAACAACGCGCAACAAGCTTCAACCACCTGGACCTAGTGGACCACATGGTCCTCAAGCCCAAATCGAGGGACCAAAAGGTGCACCCGCTGGTGCCTGGGATGGTGTATGGGGAAACAACTGATCTTTGTAATCACCATCAACAAACAAACAAACAGAAAAAATGAATCACTGTTCCAATGAAACAAGTGCGAAATGACTGCAACTAACCAAGGGGTGCAGAGGAAAGCTGTGGTGATTTGGTGTAGTGGTGTACCATGAGAATAAGAATATAGTATTGATAGATATCGTGTGTTAAAGAGAGTACGGATGCACCATTATGTTTTTCTACGCCATTTTTAGTAATTCAAATGTGAGTTCTATTTCTTATCCGTTTGATGCTCAATTGTGTCAAACAATGAAGAAAATTAGAATTGGAATCATATCTTATATTTTTTTAATAAATGAATTGGACCTTCATATTGATTAAATATAATCAAAGGAATGGAACATTCATTTTATCATGTTAGTGATTCTAGTGTCTAAGAAATTATTTTACGTATGACAATATGTGACTACGTGAGATCATAATTAAATGTTAAACAAGTTGGAATCTTAAAGTGCATATTTGCTTTTAGAATGTTATAATTTCAAATATTATGGAACTACTTAACCACATAGGTCTAGTGTCCTTTCTATCCGGGTCGAAGGGGTGGCAACCTAGATGTGGTTTAAGAGGCAAAGCCTCTTGCGGAGTCAAGTTGCGGTAGAAGGTTAACGTCGGTATTAAACTTTGGTTGTAAGTGTTAACTTTGGTTTCGATTGACAGTGAATAAAAGTTCCGTAGAAACTCTATGTTCGGTAGAAAGTGAAGCTCAATAGTAACTGATTTACTACCAAAGCGGTTTTTACTCCAGATGATTTTAATATAGCAGTTACAAACGGTTACAACTACTAAACTATTTAACAGTCAATTGAATAGATATAATGTTCTAGTTAATCAATTCAATATTTTGACCCGTATATAAAAGATTCATCTGGTCGTTTGGAGTTATTGTTTTTACATTATTTTTGGTTCAAAATTCACAACAGTTTCACATACTTGTCTTGAAACCATGTCTTATCCGATTAAAGATTTCGGAAACGCCATTAAGATTACTTTAATCTGAAAGTGATATCACGATTTTTTTTTTTTTTTGGAAGGTTAATTTCATTCAAAAGGACCACGAGCGCCCTCAAAGAAAGGACCCCCGGGCCAAAAACAAGACGACAATTACATCACGTCTAACGGATATTTACACCAATCGACCCAAAGTAAAGACTTAACCTTAGATCTATGTTTAAACCAAAAATACGATGTCATCTTGATACTCTCAAACACTTCAATCGCCCGCCTCCGTTTGCCTTTGAAGATGCGATCGTTCCGTTCCATCCAGTGATATCACGATTAGAATTTAGTTTCTATTATATCAAATGTGATATTTTGTTAATTAAACACATAAGATTTTACAATCCTTTTAAAACTTAAATTATAAGAAACTGATACCAATTCCTTTGAAACTTTATTAAAATATTTTTAACATTTCAGAAACGAATATATACTTTTCTTATAGGGGAGTCATTTGGAAAAAAACAACAAAATAAGAAAAAGCGTATGCAGTCATCATGATGCAAGTCGTATCAGAGCAATGCACTTAGATTAGATGCATTATGTACTATCAGAAAGCAAAACTATAACCTGATCATCAAGGAAAGATAATCAGCAAGTCAAAATCAATGATCCTAAAAAACACAACAAATTGACCTATAAATGAAAATAATAAACACTTTAACTCAAAAACATGCACAAATTTAATCAGTTCTTCATTGCAAAATTCAAGAGAACTCATTTCTTGAGTTGCACTTAAACTAGATAAACCCTTGTTAAATTTGAGCAATTGCAGTTCAAAAAGCTTCCATTCAAAGCAATCTTCTAACAGATTATCCTCAAAAGAAATGTTTAGGCATAATGCACATAACTTCTTCAAGCTTCATTTCCACATCCCATCTTGCCATCTTGAACAACGTCATCGCCAACGAACTCACTCGCTGACATCTCGTGATGTAAATAACCGAGAGACGTTCACATCCGTCCCTTAAAGCCAGTAAACCTCTATCACAAAGGCCCCGACACCCGTTCACATGAAGCCGTTCTAGATTATGACAATAAGTGCCAATCGACTCCCAACCCGAGAGCCTGACTTCAGTGCATAAAGACAAGTTCCACTCTTTCAGCAACGGACACCCTTTGGAGATCTCCATTATTGTGGCATCACCAACAGTCCTGCATAACCGCAGATTCAAAGTTCTAAGATTTTTACCAAAACCGCCACCAATGGCTCTTAAACCATCCCCCCGTATGCACCAACCAAGAGAGGAGACATTCAGATACTCAAGGCCGCCTCCACTTAGAATTTCCTTAATGCCCTCTGGTTCAAGCTTGCAAAAATCTGCTTCCAAACAGGCTAAAGTCTGAGAACACCCTTCAAACCCGACTCCTTTAATTTTATCACAGTGAGAAATCTTGATTGCTTGAAGCTCACGACAATTGTTTGTAATAGAGGAAATTCCAGAGTCGGTTACGAGGGAACACCACTCAAGATTCAAGTCTTTTAGAAAGAGACATGATTTAGCTAAAAGTTCTAATCCGTTATCGCTTATAGCACAACGATAAAGACTAATAAATGACAGATTTGGACAACCTATAGCAACCGAAGAAAGTCCAGTATCTGTAACTTTGAAACAACAATCAAGATAAAGAGACTTCAACTTTGACCCATGATTTTGCAACTGAGTTAAACCTGAATCTAGAAGATTTACACACCCACATAAAGATAACAACTCTAATCGCCTAAAACGTTTGATTAACTTATCAAGAATGAATGAATCTACATCAATGGTAGTTTTAGACAGTGAGTGATTTAACTGAGAGAATGAACATCCAAATTCCAAAGACTTGCGACTTGTATTTTGAATATGAAGCAGGCGATGACAAGTTAGACCAAAAGATTCTCGGTCAGCACTGGAATCAAACTTTTCAAATATGAAAAACAAACAATCATCAGGAAGTTGCATAATGAAAGAGTGAGCGGCTTGATCATCTATCTTCATTTGTAGATAGTTGGTCAGCAGTATCTAATGGTTGTAAAGCTCGAATTTTTATGACAATCTGTTTATAATTTGAGTTGGGTATTGTAGATGAGTCGATATCATGCATGATATGTGCGTCTCCATATCCATATCCTATCTGAACACCACATTGGCGACATAACAACTTTGTTTTTGAACCATGATGGTTCAAACAAATGGGAAAACAAGATGGCTCATCTAATTGAGTGAATCGACTAAGATCAATAGATTCAAAAGATATAGAACCTTTTTTTATGGATTTGCGATACTTAGATCCAATTTCAGATGCTAAACGATTTGAGGATGCGAGGTTCAAAGGGTATCCACATGAGCCACAACTGTTTCAAAGAAACCAAAGCAAAGATCAACACAAAAGCCATTTTACATCCATTTCATAGCAAAATAGCTTATTTAGAGAACATATCCTTAAATAATGTATATAAATCAATGTAATTTCATGTGAAAACGCAAACTGTTCTGACCTTTCCTACTCATACATTCAAGATTTTGTTTGTAACACAATATATGTGTGTGTGTACTTATATATTTTTCAAAAATAATTTGTCAAAAGCTGTATATAGACGTTTTAAGAATGTGTTTCTGTCATTCTTCTTATTTCTCATAAACTAATGGTGGAGGTTCATTCAACAATCAATAAGAGGAAGCAAATGAAATCTTGAATAAAATAAAGCACATATGTTCCTTTAAGTGACTTAATTTCAGTCAAATTGGAAGATAAACATGAACTTAACACTGTAAAGATTACCTGTTAAATCACTAAATAACATATCATTTACAACCAAAAGACGGTACGTAGCATTGCTTTCAATCAAACATCTAAAAAAATCTTTTACAAGCTTATATTCATGTTTAAAAAAGCACAAGTCACTCAGGGGACAAGGTCCTAGGAGTCGAGATGAGAAGGCACGTCACATGCCGCGTGTGCCTTAGGCACTCCTTTTAGAACTCAGGGTTATATAAGGCGAAATCTTGAATCAACTAACAAAAGTTACTCAAGCATGAGTCAAACAAAGAATCTCTTTATGAAACACATTGGATACACATACTTCACTTCCTAACTATTATCTCTGTATGATTCATCAAATTTACACAAATTAACTCTTGTACAATAATCACCAGCTAAGGTAATAGTAAAGATTCGAAACTGAATGACAATATCGGATATCACAGTCTGTTGCAATCCAAGAATCGTGTGTTTGAATCCAACGCATCTAGAGGAACTCATTCAATCAATTACAGGACTTCAAATCAGTCTAATTGATAACCTAAGCACGATCAAATCGAATTGGGAGTTTAAAAGAAAACAAACATCAAATCAAAATCAATTGGAACAAAGTTTGAATTCAAATACCTGTATGAAACATCTGCTTGGGACATAATATAGTAATCGGATGAAAATCGTTCCTCTTCATGCGATCTGAATGGTAATTATAGGGTTAGGGCTCTTGACAAAGTCGAGGGGGTGAGAGATTGATATAAACGCCTCCAGATACGACTGACTTAGTCAGCACTCAGCAGTGGGAATGACAAATTGGTGATCGTTAATCACACCTTAACTGTTAGGATTGAAATAGTTAGAGGGTGCAAATGTAATAAGTCAATAGTTTGAGGGCATTATTGTAATAAATGTAATCAGATTGTTAGTCAGTTAGTTGGTCGTTATTTTGGATTGTAAGGTCGTTAAATACCGTTAATGAGAAGAGGAAGTTAGCTTGGATTGTGTAATTCCATCTTTCCCTCTAGAACTCACAATTTGAGCTAACAGTGGTATCAGAGCTTATTCCTTCCTCTAAATCAAGCTCCGCCGACACTTTGGCGACCACCACACTCTTCCGATCACGGAGATGGCGACTACAAGGAATCAGGATTTGGAGAAAACTATCAAAGAGCACAAGAAATCGCTTTTGCGGTTGGAATCAGCAGCTGAGAAGAACGAGAAATCTTTTCAAGAATTGCGAGCAGCAGCGGTGAGAAATGCAACGACGGTGGAGAAAACGGTGAAGAAATGGTCGGATTAAAGAACTCTTTAGAAAGTGTGATTTGATCGTTGCAAGCGTTGAATCAAAGTGAAAGTACTCGTAATCAATCGGATAATTCGCGTAGAAGTGAATCGCATGTTGATATGCAGACAGATTCGGCAATTGAAAACCGGATCATAGAAACAACAATCGATTCACCAAGATTGAATTTCCTAAATTCAACGGTGATGTAGAAGGGTGGATGTATAGATGCACGCATTTCCTCTCGATTGATGAAACACCAGAGCATCTCAAGGTGAGATATGCAGAAGCTCATGTTGAAGGAAGAGCTCAGCAATGGCATCAAGGTTTTGTTCAATCAAAGAACTTGCCAATGACTGAGATCAAGTGGGATGATTACAGTCGATCAATAACGCTCGTTTTGCTAGAACAATGGTGGAAGATGCCATGGGTGCCTTGAAAGCTCTAACTCAAACAGGATCATTAGAGGAATATTGTGATGCCTTTGATGCATTGTTGAATAAGGTTACCTTATGTGAAGAATACACTGTAAGTTTGTTTGTATAGGGTCTTAGTAAGGAATTGATTGGTCCTGTCCGTATGTTCAAACCAAAGACTCTATATGATGCATATGTGTATGCTAAGATGCAAGATCAACACCTTAAGACCCAATCCACAAAACTTTCCCTCCTTTTACTACTAAAACCAATACCACCACAACCACCACAAAACCTCTTTCTCCATCCTATACACTGTCTAATACTTCAAAAACATCCATCTTACCAACACCTACCACTACACAAAAGAATACCACCTCTACCGAAGATTGAGTGGCAAGGAGTTTGATGAGAAGAGGTCGAAAAGAGAATGTTTCTGGTGCCCTGAGAAATTTACACCAGGTCATAAATGTTTTTCTAAACAATTGTATTTGTTTGAAGTAATTGGAGATGAGGATGCCACTACAATGCCTGATAATCCTTCCCAAGATTCCATGATGATGTCAGAGCTTCAGCTGATCCCTTAATCTTTCTTCATGCTTTGACTGGTATCCCTTCTTTCTCTGTTATATGTATTATTGGATGCATTGGTACCAGACCATTGCATATTTTGATTGATTCCGGCTCCACACACAACTTTCTTAATGAAAAGTCGGCAGAGAAATTGCATTGTGCAATTACGGTTATTGATGACATGAAGGTCACTATTGCCGATGGGAATAAAATTTCATGTGTTAAGATGTGTCCCGACTTTCAATGGTTAATGTAGGGTACCTGGTTTAAGGCGGATATGTTGATTATCCCCTTAAGTAATTATGACATTGTTTGGGGTGTACAATGGCTGCAGACAGTCAATGACATCACATGGAACTTTAAACATTTAACTATGCAGTTTTCGGTGGGAGATAGAGTTTTTAAACTCAAAGGTGCCGAATCAAAGAATGTACAATTTTGTTCCATTGAGAGGATGACTTCATATCTTGCTAATGAAGCTTCCACTTCTCAAGTTCAACTTTGTAGTATGTGAGTTGATACCCCGGATCGGTTCCAACATTCCATAAAAATTCAGAAGGTATTGATGGATCCTTCTTTGGTAGATTTGTTGGCCGACTATGATGACATTTTTTAGCTGTCCACTGAGCCTCCTCCCAAACAAAGCTATGATCCTAAGATACAGTTGCAGAATGAGTCCATTACTTTGAATCAAAAGCCTCACCACTATTGTGGGATTCAAAAGGATGTTATTGAAAAGATGACTCAGGAGTTGTTGGATGCAGGGGTGATAAGGGGAAGTACTAGTGCTTTTGCTTCTCCTGTGGTTTTAGTCAAGAAGAAGGACGGTTTTTGGCATATGTGTATAGATTACCGCAGGTTGAATGAGGCCACAGTAAAGAATAGATTTCTTATTCCTTTAATTGAAGAACTCTTGATGAACTAGGGGGTGCTTCAATATTTTCTAAGTTGGATCTGCGGTCTGGATACTATCAGATTCGCATGCATGAGGATGATATACACAAGTCTGCATTTCGCACAAAGGACACTATGAATTCCTGGTTCTACCCTTTGGTCTCACGAACGCACCAGCAACTTTTCAAGCCTTGATGAATGCTACTTTTCAACCGATCTTAAGAAGGTGTGCATTAGTATTCTTTAATGACATTCTTGTTTACAGTTCCACTATGCACAACCATCTTAATGATCTTCGAGAAGTGCTGGATTTAATGCGGGCAAATTCCCTTAAGGCCAAGCAGTCCAAGTGTGTATTCGGTAGTACTGTAGTGGAATACCTTGGACATATTATTTCTAAAGATGGTGTGGCAACTGACCCTGCCAAATTGGCTGCTATTCAGTAATGGCCTGTGCCCACTACTGTGAAACAGCTGCGAGGGTTTCTCACCTTGCGAGGTATTATCGACGCTTTATCAAAGGCTTTGGAATGATTGCCAAGCCACTTACTGAGCTGCTAAAGAAGAATGCTTTTCAATGGTCTAATGAAGCTCAATCTTCTTTCTAAGCTCTTAAAACCGCCCTCAGCAACCCTCTAGTTTTGGAAATGCCTGATTTTTCAAAACCTTTTATATTAGAGACTGATGCTTCATCCAAGGGGATTGGTGCGGTACTCATTCAGGATGGCCATCCTTTAGCTTTCATAAGTAAAGCACTCTCTATACGACAGCTTGCCTATTCAGTATATGAGAAGGAGTTGCTGGCTATTATCATGTCAGTTAAACACTGGCATCATTACTTACCCTCTTCACACTTCATCATTCATACCGATCAGAAGAGTTTGAAACATCTTTTGGACCATCGAGTTACTACTCCACTTCAACAAACTTGGTTATCAAAAATGTTGGGGTATGATTATGAGATTCAATATAAGCAAGGCACCGATAATCTTGTAGTTGATGCTTTATCTTGAGTCCAAGGTATGACAATGTTCACTCTTACTCTTTCTACCATTGATCCATTACTATGGGATCGAATTCAGAAGGTGTGGACTACTGATGTTACGACTAAAGTTCTAATCACTCAAATTCAAAGTGGTAAGAAATTCAAGAATATTACTTAGGATGGCCAATGTCTACGGAGAAAGCACAAGATATTAATTGGTCATGATATTGATTTGAAGCATGATTTACTCCGTTGAGTCACTCATCTTCTATAGGTGGTCATTCTGGTTTTAAACCGAAACTGTATCGACTCAAACAACTGTTTTACTGGAAGGATTGTACCAAAGATGTTCGGGAATTTATTAAATCCTGCAATACATGTCAACGCGCGAAGTATGAAACCGTGGCTACACCAGGGTTACTCCAACCTTTACCAATTCCACAAGCTATTTTCTCGAATATTTCAATGGATTTCATTTTTGGCATTTTTAAAGTTCAAGGCAAAGATACAATTTGGGTTATTGTTAGCAGGCTTACCAAGTATGCCCATTTCTTGGTTTTAGCTCACCCGCTTACGGCTGATTAATTGGCTCAATTATTTCTTGATTATATTTTCAAACTCCATGGTTGCCCAAACACCATTGTCTCTAATCGTGACCCATTATTCCTCAGCACCTTCTGGTAGGAATTTATGCGCCTTCAGGGCACTTCTTTTATCATTGTCTACAGCTTATCACCCCAATCTGATGGCCAGACGGAGGTTCTTAATAGGTGCCTTGAATCATACTTACGTTGTATGGTAATGGACACTCCTATGCAGTGGGTTTAATGGGTGTCCTTTGATGAGTGGTGTTATAACACCACTTATCATTCCAGTATCCGTATGACTCCTTTTGAGGCTTTATATGGTTATAAACCTCCACTTCATGTTCCTTACATACCAGATGACTTGCGAGTGGCCAATCTTGATGAGCTCTTTCGAGATCGAGAAGCTTTGATAGTTTAACTCAAAGCTAATTTGCAGAAAGCTCAACACATGAGAATTCATGTTGACAAGAAGCGGTTTGACCGCGAGTTTGCTGCGGGTGATTGGGTTTATATGCGACTCCATCCATATGTTCAAACCTCCTTTAAGCTTCATCGCCATAATAAGTTGGGCCCTCGTTTTTATGGACCTTTTTTGGTGGTTGGTCGCACTGCTTATCACTTAGATTTACCCCCGGATGCTCAAATTCATCACACTTTCCACGTTTCTTTGCTAACAGCAGCCCATGGTCAGCATGCCGTAATTCTTCCATTCCCTACTACACCTCGTTTCCATTTGCAAACTACACCTCGTTTCCATTTGCAACAACGTTCAGTCATTGATCGCCGCTTGGGTAAGCGTGGCGTCCGAGCTGAAGCTCAAATTTTGGTGTGTTGGCAAGGTCTTCCTGTCTCGGAAGCTACTTGGGAATCTTTATCTGACTTCAAGCTTCGTATTCCATATTTTGTTGTTGATTCTTGAGGACAAGAATCTTTTATAGGGGGAAGTATTGTTAGGATTAAAATAGTTAGAGGGTGCAAATGTAATAAGTCAATAGTTTGAGGGCATTATTGTAATAAATGTAATCAGATTGTTAGTTAGTTAATGGCACAGGTCGGTTCAGTTAAATCGATTGTTGCTGATTTTGGCGATTACGAGTCTACGATTTTGTTATGTACTTTATTCACCAATGTTGCTATTAACACATCAAATTGGCATAGTGCTTCCATTTTTTTCTTTATTTTAATAACTTATCATGAAAGTGAACCTTGAAGCAATTGTAAGGTTGATGTTTTATGATGTTAAAGCCATAGGTTCAAATCGTGAAAAACAGACTCATGTATAAAAGTATAAAATAAAGCTGGGTATATTGATCGCAAAGTGATCCGGTTCCTTCCCATATCCAATCTGAAATACGTCCTATGTTAAACACCAGATGCATCCTTTTTTTTGTTTTATGACCCATCCTATATTGTAGGATTATAACTCATTAATTCATCATATGTTATTGTTGATCAACCCATCATATGTTGCTACTAATTAATCCCTTACATGTTCTTGTTGATTAGCTCTTTCTTTATACATGTTATTGCTTATTTTGCTAAGCATGACGGTCGTTATTTTAGAATGATGGTGATGGATGTTGCTAGCAATTTTTTTAGATTTGCTGTTGTTATATCTTATTAAAACTAATGTCATATCTTACGAAAACTACTACATAGTGATCATATATAGCACTTCAGTAAGGTTATTGAGGTCGGTTATTGTATACATAAACATAATTAAAACCTGATCACCGGTTAATCCAATCCTCCAAATCTAAACCATCATGTCAAATCGTTGGTGTACATGGGCCTGTTTGGTCAATTATGGGTCCGTTATATGTTAATTGATTTTTGTTTGCTCACCATTGCAATCAGGAAGAACTACTTGCCAACTCTATTGTATTTTGGATATTTCACACCAAAGATCTACTGTTGGCTGTGTATATTTCTTCTCGAAACTCATTATTACTTAAACGAATTATCCCTTAGTATAGTACCTTGCCAAGAAGCGTATTCTAGTGCTCAGTTGATGTTGTTAGATGCTAAATGGACTTTACCGTCTCTAGTGCCGGAATAAACTTTAGGAAGCGAAAGTTATGAAGTTCTTTCGATGTATTAACTCGTCTTAACATGATATGCTTAAACTGGTCAAAGTAAAATTATAACGTTTCTTAATGGCATTGATCCATCCTAACCCGAACATCATAACCAAAACTCATGCCGACCCGAAAAGCCTAAGGGTTTGTTTGGTATGGGGTAATGGAATTGATAAAGGAAAGGAGTAAATGAGAAAATGGAATGATGAGAGAATGAAATGAATCATTACATTTCATACTCCTGTTTGGTTACCGTTTAAGAATGAAAAAAATCATCACCTTGTGTTGTTTATTACGTATGAAAAAACGAAAAAATAAAATGTGAAAGTAGTTATGGTGGTGATGTTGGCCGATGGAGGTTTCTGGCGGCGGCGACGGCCGGTGGAGGTTTCCGGCGGCGGCGGCCGGTAGAGGCCCCCGATGGTGGCGGCGGCCGGT
>BJCO01001578.1:0-15947 GCA_018326465.1 Flaveria floridana
TATATATATATATATATATATATATATATATATATACACACACACACACATATATATATTATAGATATATATATATATATATATATATATATATAATCTTCACACACACGTTTCTCGTATTATCAGATGAACGTTAACAAAAAAATGAATATAAATAGGAAAAATGCTATATTTATGTGTTATGTTTTCAATCATTATCTTAATTATTAGTGTTTGTTACGTTTGTTAGAAGTCCCTAAAAAACACTAACATGAAATGCTTGGTGGCGTCAAAAGCACTATTATTTTTCTAAAAAGGGGGTTGATATGTAGTGGGAAGTGTTAATGATTATAATATAGTGGAAAACAAAATTATGGTGTGGGGTTAGAAGGCTATAAACGGATAATTGATCACGCACTCATATTTCCCCTTTTTCTTTGATTTATTAGATAGTATATGACATGAAACTCATTTGAACATGACATGTTTGTAAATGAGTTAAGTTTAGTTAACTCGGGTTATAAATAAACCGAGCTCAAGTCAAGATAATATTATATTTTTGGTTTGTTTAAGTAAAAGCCAGATTTGATTGTTCATAAGTTATAAGCCTCTAGTTTTATATTTGTTTATAGGTTTAATCTCAAACACAGATACGAAATCAGCATGTGTCATAATTCGCGTGTCATTAAATGTTTATTTTCTAGTTGTGATATCTCTTATTTTAGCCGGACCCATAACTCCTGCAATCCATTGAGCTTTGAGACATGAAAAGCTCGTTTACTTCCTTTATTGTCACCTCTTGTGTTGCCTTGAATAGCATTCATTAAGCAAGTTGGGTATATCATATCAGCAAAATAATACCCATGCTTCTATTGTACTTTGTTTACCCCAAATGGAGATGCAGGTCTGTGTACAAAGTTACCAAATCATAGTGATTGACGGGGGATATTGAGGTTGTTGTTGGAACTTGGAACTAGCAACATCAAATTAGACATGCGAAAATCATTAACCTTAAATGGCTACCACTTCGAGAATAATCGTCAGATGCTTGTTGTCACCTCTCATGTATCAACGTCATCATGCTATTAGGCGTTTTTCAATCGCAATATACAGAATCAATGCTACCCAACATTTCATAAAATTCGTACCGGGCTTCATGTGGAGTGTACAAAAGTTATATGTTGTTTTTGAAGTGTGTCTGCATAAATATTTTACATACAACTAAACATCACATTTCACAAAAGTATTGAATACTTTTATGCGACATTCACACTCGATTAAAAATCATAAGCCATCTAAATTGATAATCAATTTCGAAAGTATACAGCGAATTGAATTGAACCGAATTCGGGTTAATTGTATCAAATAGTTTGAACTATTAAACTTTTAAGTTAGATTCAAATTCAGACAGTAAGTTCGAATAAACCGATTCAAATTCGAAGTAGATTCGAATAAAGCGATTCGAACTCAAAAAATAAGATCGAATAAACCGATTCAAATTAATTATAGTAACTATTAAACTTTTAAGTTAGATTCAAATTATAGTTTTTTTGTTTGATAAGATACGAGCGGAACATGAACATACACGAGTTAATAGCATTAGGAGCAAGTAGTAGCTCAATTAGGGATCTAATGCTTAATTTATTAAATACTGTTCGAAATGAAACAGTTAAACGACAAAGGAGTAACACCTTATCAAGTGAGCTCGGGAGAAAAAATCGAATTAATTATATATCTACTATGATTCTCAAAGATTATCACACTTTTAATATTTTGGATTTGTGGAAAGGAAAGAAAACCTAGATTTACGATTCTATCTGTCATGGCTCGTAATTTACTAACAGTTCAATCTTCTATGGTTCTATCGGAATCTGCGTTTTCTTTTAGTGGCAAATTATTATCTATATGAAGAATAAGAGACTTGCCACGAAGTCAGTGGGGATATCATTTGCTTAAAGGATCACTTGGATGCGGTGGAATCATATACAAGACCAACACAAAGTTCAAATACGAGATATTACTTGAAAAACAAAAGTACACAACAACAAAGAGGTTAATGACAGACTCCCTTCCATCTTATCCAACAAAGAACTTGCGTATGATGAGACGTTTGGTTGACAATAGTTCTGGTGTATCCGACGAATAAGACGATGAAGATGAAGAATAAAATAAAATAAAAATATGTTACTCTATCTATCATGGATTGTAATTTACTAACAATTCAATCTTCTATGGTAACATGGGAATATGCGTTTTCTTTTAGTGGCAGATTATTATTATACAAAGAACAAGATTCACCACGAAGTTAGTGGGGATATCATTTGCTTAAACGATCACTTGGACGTGACAAAATCGTATACAAGACCAACACAAAGTACAAATACGATATATTAATTGAAACAAAAGTACACGACAAAGAGGTCAATGACGGGATCCCTTCCGGTCTATCCGACAATGAACTTGCATATGATATGACGGTTTGTTCATAATAGTTTCAAGGTATCCAATGAATAAAACGGTGAAGATGAAGAATAAAATATAATAAAAAATATTATACTTTATAAAATTGTTTGATACTAGAAATGTAAATTTTCAGTGAACTATTAAAAATAAATAAAAAATAAATTCTATGTCGCTTAAAGTTGTATATTTTAAAAAAAGTTCACCCAACCCAGTTGGAACTGGTTTATGAATCCTACCTGGACCGACCCTACCTACCGGGTCCGTCTAGGTAAGCTTCTTCCCCTAGCAAAACCGGTTCTAAATTTTAAGGGCTGTTTGATTTACTTCTGACCCAATCAAAATGTGATCCGGTCAGACATTTTGGTCGGTCAGCGTGTTTGATTCTCATTTTTTCACGTCTGACCCGGTCCGACACCACTGACTCATGCATATTTTTTCCCTTAACCGATCAGTTTTAGAATAACCCCTTACTCGATCACCACCTTCTGACCGAGTAAGAGATTTCAAACAGCCCCTTACCCAGTTTTAAAAAAAACCCTGATTTAAAAAAGCCGGAATCCATCATATGTAGTTATACGATCATGGATCCCCCACTTTACCATAAAAATCTTAAGCGCCCAATATGCAAATTCAAAGCAGTTCTAATGGCCCAGCCCCAATTTTATTCCTATATCATAAGGCAAACTTAATTCTCTTCAAATATACACCGCTATCTTAGCTTGAACATGAGTTATCTCAAGAAATATATAGTTAAGACGATAATGCTTTGAAAATATGAGGTGTGCGCCATATCATTTCATGCTCTTCATAATTTAGAGAATCACAAAATCAAGTCACCAATTAACGGTTATTCAGTTATTTTCTCATAATATGCTATTGAAGTTGAAACAAATTTAGTGTAAACCTATTTTAACAATATATTATTTTTGCAAATGGTAAAAGAATTAATAAATAAATAAACCAAACATAATATTAACTAATACGTGGAAGGTAGGATGTAGAGGTACATATCTTTTTTTTCACCCAAACCGGTTTGGGGTTTAAATCGGTTCTACATGGGTCAACAAAGGTCAAAACCAACTTTTATTTGTTAAGGGGAAAAATAATATGTTTGTTTCCAAACCAGTTTTGTCAATAACCGTTTTTTTTTTCGGTTTAGTTTGTTTTTGATCGGTTTCTACACATAAGTTAACAAATAGATTTCAGACCTAGAATTGGTTCAATTTCAAAGTGGGTTTTGGTTCAGGTTGAAAAACGGTTCCGATTCACATAGAGTTGCTAGTTGGTTTGGATATTGTTTTATTTGATTTAGTTTATTTGGTTCCGATCTAATGTAAACCTATTTTAACAATTTGTTATTCATACACATAGTAAAAAAAGAGTTATATGCTTTTTTTTCATGGTTTCATATCACTTTTTGTTATTTTATTATCCGTTGTTAATTATCTTTGTTTTAGTACTCGTGTTTTAAAAGAATTGTTGAAACAGTAATTCGTCCAAATCCATAGATAACAATAGTTATCACCAATGACAAAGTCGTTATTTCCTATACAACCTAAACATTATCATTTACCTAATTGGAACACAGCCATGTTGGCAAAATCCATATACACGATTCATCACTTAATCCATATACATAATTAAGTGATGATGGCTTCCACTATTTGTTCGATCCACCCATTTTCGTTGTGTTCTTATCGTGATCCGAGATTCTAGCTATCGGAATCTTATTTTACATCAACACATTTCACTCTAGCTTCGTATACTAATCACATTTCTTCTTCTACCACCGTACCTTGTCGATTTAGCTTTGGGTTCTCCCTCTGAAGGTTGAATTGTCACGTTGATCGTCGAAGAATAAGGTCAGTGGTTGCTCTTGGACCAATGTTCTTCCCAAGAATCCCTTTTTAGATATACTTTTGAGATGATTTTCTTCGGTTGCTTTGCGTTCTTCATTCTTCGACTTTATGAATAAACTGCTAGGAGAAGGATTTTTTATTAGGTTCGTGCTTCAATTTCTTTAATTTTGTGTAATTTGTTGAGACCTGTAGATTAGGGGATATACAAAAAAAATGAATTAGTTTGTAAAACAGTGTTTAGTTCCTTAAGGCATTGTTGAATTTAGTACTTATGTTATGTATAGGTGGTGGTGAAAAGAGTATTTTTGACGATGTAAAGATTGTAGAGGAAATGATGATTTGTTCCTGGTGATAGCTGATGTTATCTATGAATTTGGACGGACTATCTGTTTTGATAAATTTTTTTGAAACGTGGGCGCTGAAACAACAAAAAATGATACATGAATACTGAAATGATAAAAGTAATATAAAAGCAGCGATGAAATAAACATTTAACTCTAAATTAATTTAACCAAATATGATACTTGGTAATAGTGCAAGTGCAAGATAGATGTATACATTTCCCAACAATCCCCTTTTTGGATATACTTTTAAGATTATTTTCTTCGGTTGCTTTGCACTCTTCATTCTTCAACTTTATGAATAAACTGCTAGGAGAAGAATTTTTTTATTAGGTTTGTGCTTCAATTTCTTTAATTTTGTGTAATTTGTTGAGACATGTAGATTGGGGGATATACAAAAAAATTGAATTAGTTTGTAAAATGGTGTTTATTTCCTTAAGGCATTGTTGAATTTAGTACTTATGTTATGTATAGGTGGTGGTGAAAAGAGTCTATTTTTGATGATGTAAAGATCGTAGAGGAAATGATGATTTGTTCCTGGTGATAGCTGACGTTATCTATGAATTTGGATGGACTGTCTGTTTTGATAATTCTTTTTGAAATGTGGGTACTGAAACAACAAAAAATGATAAATGAATACCGGAATGATAAAAGTAATATAAAAGAAGTGAAGAAATAAACATTTAACTATAAAATAATTTAACCAAATATGATACTTGGTAATAGTGCAAGTGCAAGATAGATGTATACATTTCCCAACAATCCCCTTTTTGGATATACTTTTTGAGATGATTTTCTTCGGTTGCTTTGCACTCTTCATTCTTTGACTTTATGAATAAACTGCTAGGAGAAGATTTTTTACTAGGTTCGTGCTTCAATTTCTTTGATTTTGTGTAATTTGTTGAGACATGTAGATTAGGGGATATATAAAAAAATTGAATTAGTTTGTAAAATGGTGTTTAGTTCGTTAAGGCGTTGTTGAATTTAGTACTTATGTTATATATAGGTGGTGGTGAAAAGAGTCTATTTTTGATTATGTAAAGATTGTAGAGGAAATGATGATTTGTTCCTGGTGATAGCTGACGTTATCTATGATTTTGGACGGGCTGTTTGTTTTGATAATTTTTTTTGAAACATGGGTACTGAAACAACAAAAAATGATAAATGAATACTGAAATGATAAAAGTAATATAAAAGAAGTGAAGAAATAAACATTTAACTCTAAAATAATTTAACCAAATATGATACTTGGTAATAGTGCAAGTGGAAGATAGATATATACATTTCCTAACAATCCTCTTTTTGGATATACTTTTGAGATGATTTTCTTCGGTTGCTTTGCACTCTCCATTCTTTGACTTTATGAATAAACTGCTAGGAGAAGGATTTTTTTATTAGGTTCGTGCTTCAATTTCTTTAATTTTGTGTAATTTGTTGAGACATGTAGATTACGGGATATATAAAAAAATTAAATTAGTTTGTAAAATGGTGTTTAGTTCCTTAAGGCATTGTTGAATTTAGTACTTATGTTATATATAGGTGGTGGTGAAAAGAGTCTATTTTTGATGATGTAAAGATTGTAGAGGAAATGATGACTTGTTCCTGGTGATAGCCGACGTTATCTATGAATTTGAACGAACTGTCTGTTTTGATAATTCTTTTTGAAACGTGGGTACTAAAATAACAAAAAATGATACATGAATACTGAAATGATAAAAGTAATATAAAAGCAGTGAAGAAATAAACGTTTAACTCTAAAATAATTTTACCAAATATGATACTTGGTAATAGTGCAAGTGCAAGAGAGATGTATACATTTCCTATCCCCCCACACACACCCCAAAACATGATATTAATATTCTGGTAAGATCAAAACCAGCTTTTGTTTTTTTAAAGGAAAAATAATTGGTTCGTTCTAAACCAGTTTTGTTAATTAATCAATTTTTTCGGTTTAGTTATTTTTAACCGGTTTCGACGTATTGGTTTACAAATAGATTTCAGACCAATAGTTGGTATATTTTCTAATTTCAAAATAGTTTCAAAATCGGTTTCAGTTCTGGTTTAACTCTCGTTTTGGTTCACATAGGGGTGTTAATCTGTTTATTTGTTTTTAAAATTTTTTGGATCTATTCGAGAACATAATGAATTTGAATTGAAAAACCGTATAACCGAGCCAAATTCAACTGAATAAGTTGTTTGAACCAATTTAATTGGTTTATTCGATTTAGTTATCCGACTAAATTGATTATTATTCGATTAAATTCAGTTTGGTTATCCGAATAAGCAAGGTTTATGGAATATTTAACCGAATAAAAAATCAAATTCACAATAAAAATACAGCCGGAAAACAAACCGAAAACCTTAATTCACAACTCGGTTTGGTTTTCCAATGACCACACAAACTTGTTTTTTTGTCCACCTCTAATCCATAAGGACGAAAACCGTAATTAAACGAACCTAATAAAAAAAACCCAATCCGGTGACTCCGGTCCCATAACCATTTTATAATATCCATACTCATCCGAACCGCATTATAGCTCTAGAACACTTGTTCCCATCGTTTACCCAAACACGTTGATCACATCGCTGTCGTACACCTCCTCCGCCCTATTATCTCCGGCGAACCACCGTCGCACCACCGCCCACCACCACCACCACCACCACAAACTCAATGCCCCCAACCAAAACCACACACCTCCATCTCTAATCTCCACCACACGATGTCGGTCCACGATCAAGCCGCCGTCGCAGTGCTGTCGCAAGTAGCCCTAGCCGCCGACGGCGCCGTACTCGGTCTAGCGTTAGCGTACATTGCGGTCCGCAGCGTCATCAAGTTCAAGGCGACGTCATCGGCCCTAAACAAAGTGAAAAACGCACCTTCGGTCAGCGTCTCCGATCTCCGTTCTGTGATCGATAATTCATCCGATCGAGATGCGGATGCGAGTGGTTCGTGTGATGAGAAAGTTGTGATTGTTAGAGGAGTTGTTGAGGCGAAACCTGGTGGTGGTGGTGGTAATTGGAAGAAACAAAACGTTTTGGTGTCTCATGAGTCGAATGAGAAAGCGGTTATCTTGCAGAGGACGCAAACGGTATGTGTTTTCTGTTTTGATAATTATTTGTTCCTTTAGCATGATTTGTTTAGAATTGGTTTGTATGAATGTTAATTAGAAGTGTTGTGGTTACACACTTGCATAATTACATTAGATTATTAAAACTTAGTTTGTTATGCAAAATTGCTTAACTAATAAAGCTAGAATCTCTTTTGTCAAAAGCACTTAAGGCGCGCGCCTAGGCTCTTAGCGACAAGCTTGTCGTCTCGCTTTAAAAGCCTCATTTTTAGCTTAAGTTCTGGCCAAAAATCGACAGAACAGGTTTGAAACAATGATACTAGCCCTACACAAGTCTGAAATCAACTAAAAACAGGCTAAAACTATCCCAAAACAAGCTTAAAACATATCTAAATACCCTAAAAATTGTATTTTTATCCTATTCACCTCTCCTAATAAAGCCTCGCTGTCTAACGCTTTGCACCTAGGTCCAAGGCTCACCCTTTAATTTTATTTGTATCTAGACTTGGTTAGATTCTTATATAAATAGCTGGAATAACTTGACTGGATTTTTGATTGATTTATCTGATGTTTTCTAAGTTTGTTATGTATCTTGTGTTTATGATTGTAGTTATAAGTGTGAAGTGTTTTGATTTTTTGCAGTGTATATACAACGAATGGAGAGGGTTTTTTGGGTGGACTTCAGATTTTCGTTCATTGTTTGCAAGACACTGGAAAGAGCAAGAGACTTCATCGCTAAGAACGGTAACTTTTACAAGCTTGTTACTTTGAGTTATTTGTAAGTAGTTAGCATACTTTAGTGCAAAGTTTGGTTGTTGAAGGCTCAAGGCGCAATGGGTGAGCCTTGGCCTAGAAGCAGGGTGCTTTAAAACGGGTGCTTTCTTAAGCGATGTGCGTAGTGTAAAAATACCATTTTTAGAGGTTTTATACATGTTTTAAGCTGTTTTGGGCTAGTTAGGTTGTTTTAGGTTGATTCCAGGCTTGTTTAGGGCTATTGTAATTGTTTCAGACCTGTTTAGATGATTTTCTTTTGGAATGTGGCCAGAACATGGCCTGAATGTGCCTGAGCACCTGAATATGGGGCTAATGCAGTGAGGCAACAGGGCTTGGCTGGGCTACACCTGAGGGCCTAGGCGCTCGCCTTGTGGGCTTTTGACGACAGAGGTGCAAACTGTTCAAACATATAAGTTATCAATGTTTGTACGATTCTTTGGCATTATCTTCTTATTTGAAACTGCATTCATTTGGTTTTTAAGTTTTTAACTTAGGTGCGTAGCAAAAACACAGAAATGAATGACGCCTGTATATGTGGACCCTAACAGTAGAATACATGTTTTTAATTTACATTTGATTAATGCTCTGGTTTCTAGTTAACCATAATGAGAATTTAAAAGATAACATTAGCGCACAATTCTTATCAGGCTCACAATGCGGCTACTTTTCAGGCTCACAACATGGCTACTTTAGCTTTTGCTGGTAACCTAGCAAAGTTTCAAACCATCATGTGTTTTTTTTAATTATTTGGTTTGATCTTCATTCATATATTTGGATGTCTAATTACACTTTCTGTTTCTGGACCTTAGTTCTTCAAGTGCCTATGAAGCATCTTTGATTATTTACTAATGTAATGTGTCTTCAAGGTTCTAAATAATGTATCCTGTGTTATGTGCTACAGGCTACACTGAATGTCTTCATTTAGTTTACTACTGTTTTTGAGTTGATAATCTAGGCTCCACCCTTTTTTTTCAACCTGTTATCAGTTATCTCACTAGTTGTTGCTTTAGATTTTAGACAGTAAAGATATTGTTTAAGCATCCATGCTAGTGAATGTAGATAAGCAGTAACATGACCAGGTCACCAGGTTAGGAAGGAGCCTGCAGTATTCTCTGGTGTCAACTGTCACATGTCGCATATAGCTATATTTCTTAAAAGAAGCTATTGTATGTTGTTGTGGTTAAGCAGCTTGGTATTTGCTTGATGTCTTTCCTTTCCATGATGACTCAGTTCTAGGAAACCCTGCCGAGGACATACATTACTTTCCTTTTCTGGTTTTCAAGTTACAATATATCTATTGCTTTCTATTTCTGTAATCTCTCTAGCAAGATGTGTGTGGTCAAATATTTTGGTATTATTTAACTCTCTATGAATACTAAACCTTGATAAGTGAATATGCAGCAAGTTAATAAACTTGATTAAACAACTTTATTTGTTCTCGACTGCGCTAATAGTATAGAGATATTAAAATAACAAGTGGCCCTGCTCCATAGTTGCCCTATCTTCACCACTACCTCCAACTTTTTTAGCATTGCAAGAACTTACTGCAATGTTGTTTTTTGTAATCAACTCAATATCCAATAATCTTCTAGCTTTACAAATCAGAATCTAATATGATCATAATTTTTTATAATGGATAGGTTCCTTTTATCCTTGTTGATGGGGGTAAATGGCCACAATCTGATTATCTGATTGTAAACTTGGATGGCTCAAAGCACCCTTTACCTCTTACAACTGTATACCACAATTTGCAGCCCATTAGTGCTTCTCCTTACACCTTCCTCCAGGCATTTTTTGGCCACGAGTATCCCGTAAGTCCATACATTAATCTTCATGGTTTATCTTGTTACGTAATTTCTTGGGTTCAATGGTTCATTCATCTGTTCATTTGATCTTGGCTTTCTTATATCTTTCTTGGTGGTGTTGAAGGTCGGGCTTCTGGATGAAGAGAAAATTCTACCAGTGGGAAAGGAAATTACTGCAGTTGGCCTGGTTAGCTTGAAAAATGGAACTCCTGAAGTGATGGCATGCAATGATCTACCTTTTTTCCTGTAAGGATATTTCTAGAGGTTGAGTTTAGCATTGATTATTAACGTTATTGATTTCTGATATGCCCTTGTAACTAGGGGTGGCTTAACATGACACAAACCATTCTGGTTTTGGGTTGTCATATTTAACATGTTTAATAACCGATTTGTGTTTTAGTTGACCTCTTCACGACCCGTTCAACCTAACTATGACAACCCATCTAACACTTTTACAACCCGTCAACCCAATTGACTCGTTTAGATAAATGGGTTAAACATGGCATGTTGGTTACACAATTTCATGTTTCTGACCTAGGGTTGATGTCTTGGACACGAATAATATACGGGCGTGTCCAGGTTCATAAATTTAACCAACCAGCCTGAAAGTGCCCTTCAATATGACTGATAATCACTCTACTTGCACCTAACCAACATACTCTTTCTTGCAAGATCAAATATGAACAAATCTCAAATGGTAATGGAACTCGACTTTAGGACAAAAGTTTTATTTTGGAGTGGAATTGTTGTCGGTTCACTAGCAACTGGTATCCTTGGCTATGCTATTGTAAGGTATTGTAAAAATTCGCTACCAAAATATGTTCAATGTCTATATCTATGTTAAAATAACAGCTTTTAATAAACCCTTGTGTGCTGTTATCAGAAACTGGAACAGATTGAAAGAATGGAGACAACGAAGGCGGATTCAGCAGCAAAATGCTGCTGAGGAAATCAATGAAGCGGAGGCTGACGTGGCAGCAGAAGATGAGATCGGTGACGTGCCAGAAGGGCAGTTATGTGTGATATGCTTGATGAGACAACGGCGGTCAGCATTTGTACCTTGTGGGCATTTAGTCTGTTGCCCAAGATGTGCGCTTTCAGTTGAGCGCGATTTGGCTCCCAAATGCCCCGTTTGTAGGCAGACGATTCACAGTTCGGTCAGGATATATGAATCTTGAGGTGTGTTTCGTTTTATTTTGGGATTTGAGGTTATCATAAGTATAGTCGAATGGGAAAATGAGTGTAGATATGGGCATTGGTGGTGGATTTGTAGACGTACTTGTTCCTGGATTATATTATGTATAATTAATGCATTAAGTTAATAGATAAACGTCACTTTTGTCTTTGGTTCTTCTGTTTGCTACCATAACCTTTTAAAGGCAATATGACTAACACAAATTGCAATTTACTAGATCATGTTGGTTGGTAGTTTATTTGATGGGTTGCATGAGTTTACTAGTAACATGTTCTTTCGGTTAAAAAAAAATAAAATAGTTCAGACCTATGCTGTAAAAAGTGCACAAGGGGTATGCCTAGGCTTTCAGCTCAACACCGCCTTGTTATCTTTCTTCAAAAGCCTCGTTTCAGGCGCTCAAGTGCATTTTCAGGCATGTTCTAGACAAATTGAGGTAAAAAAATTGTCTTCGGGTCTGAAACAATTACACTAGCTTTAAACGAGTCTGAAAATAACCTAAAACAGCTTCAGCTAATCCAAAACAAGCCTAAAAATGTCTACGACATCTAAAATTAATATTTTTATATGTTGTGTATTGGTTACAAAAGTTCTTATTGTTTAAGTGACTTGTTTCTAAGCTCGATATTCACCCTTTGCGTCTTGTATCTCTGACAACTATGATTCAGGACTCTTACACTAACGGTTCTAGGATTCACAGGCTTTCTCTATCTATTTTTTATGAACAAAATGAAAATGATTCCCTTCAATCATAATCCTACAGACCCATCGTCTTCTTCAACTCAGTCTCTCATTTTCCACCCACTGTCATACTTCTTCAACAGTGCGTGAGCTTGATCGACAACATCACAACATCTACAAACGTGTTCGACAACCCCCCACCCCCGACTCTGATCATCCACTCCCTCTTTTTATCTTTCATTCATTTCAAACGGTTTAATCAGTGTTTTTGCATCTTCTAGATGTTTCCTTAAATCCATGTTTCTACCTTTAAATGCCACACTTACTGAAGTCCAAAAGGCTCCATAAATAGTCTAAACTACGAGAGCATCTTCTGAAGATCCAATTTCCTATATGTTGTGAGAATTTAAATTACAAAACTTAATTTGTTTAATTAAATTTGCTTTCCATCTCTAAGAAGAAAGTAACAGTACCAGTTTGGTAGTATGCTGAAAATATCAAAAAACCGAAAAGGATGAAAGTATTAACTGAACATGATAGCTGTTTTGTTGGTTTGTATATATACCGAGAAATACCAAATTTGTAAACATGAAAAACGAATGCCAGTAAGGGAATCGATGGTGTTCTGTCAGTATAGGTTTGGTATTGGTACTGTAAAAAATGTTAATCCCTACATCCCTTAACAATTGTATTTAACTAGTTCCATATTGCTAAGTTAGCTATTTTTACGATAAAAACTAGTACTAAGCCCCTTGCGTTGCGGCGGGGGGCGTAAATCCATGTCAGGTAGCACCAATGTCACACCATCGTCGATGACCACTAAAACCGAAAAAGCTCGCATTTAAAAAGAAATAAAATGAAGAAAATATAACCAAACGGAAATTAGACATAAAAATGTTGAGCAAAAAAAATGTGTGTTGCAGTTGAAAGTGAAAAATTGTAGGGATCAAATTATAAAAAATATAAGAGTATTGGGTGTTAAAAAAAAGAAAAAAAAAAGAAAAGATAGGTACAACCATTTATGCACAGGATAGAACAACTAATGCAATCAAAACTTGAAAATTAATAATATTTAAATTAACGAAAACAAAAGGATTTATTGAATTGGAGATCTCTTTGGAAACATGTTATCTATCTCCTAAGATAAAGTTAAGGTTTACGTATATTTGGACTGATAACTGAATTGCACATTGAATTCCCAATTGTGATAAATTATACTGTAAGGAATTTTCGAGACTTGTTTGATCTTTATACAAACTTCTATATTTTTGTTTGAAATTCCTTAATTTTAGAATTCATTTTAGGCATATATAGTCCCATTTACTTTGGGTTGATTTACATGAACCCTCGATGCTCTCAAATTCAAATTAAAAATAAGACACAAAACATCATGATCATTAAGTTAACAACAACATATAAAACAGATTGGTACTATAAGTATATAACTAACACAAAGAATGTTGTGCCTATGAAACTAGGAGGTTTAACCAGTTCCACCAAGAACAGCCTTGAGCTTCTTCACAGTAGCATCATCAAGGAAAGTCGTCGCCTCCACCAGTTTCGACGGCAAGTCATTTGCAAACAACGCGAAATCAAGAATTTGTAAACCAGGCGTCGCGCTACTGAAGCTTGCAAAAGCAACCGACGGAATGCCACCAGCATTCACCTGAAAATGCAACAAACCTTGTGGAAACACCATAATATCACCCTTCTTTAGCGTCTTCACATAAACCGCATTAGCCGAGGAGATAAAACCAGCCAGAATAGACCCTTGTGTCACCAAAAGGAGCTCAGAGCCACCCGGGTGCGTGTGCATTGGCACCACACCACTAGGAGCTAGGTCCAACCGTGCAATGGAGATCCCGAGCCCATTCACACCTGGAAACTGAGCAGCAAATGCTGGTGTGACAGCTGCTTTGATGAGGTTGGAAGTGTTTCCCGCAACCCCTAAGCTCGTCGACACAAAGTCATCCACAGTTACTGTGGCAGCGGGCTTACAAGAGTAGCCCGCTGGGCTTTCTGGACCTTTCAGGTCCGCGACACAAAAGTCTTGCACCGCGGCATGAGTGGAGAAGGTGAAGAGAGAGCATAAGATCAAGAAAATGTGAATCATTTTTAAGATCTTTGTGGAATGGTGGGATTTTGAGGTGATATTAAGGTAGATTTATATTAGTGAGGATATGGTGGGTGTGGTGTATGGTAACTTAAAGGGGAGAATCATGCAAATAAAATACAACCGTTGGATCAGATTACTCAAAAAGGTAAGTTGCAAGAACAAGATATAGCTTTTTGTTAGAAGAAAGTTGGTAGAAAGAAACTAGCATTAACTATATTTGCTAACAATAGGATTTTAGTTTAGCAACAGGTATATAAAATGGGAGTTAGAATAATAGTGTAGTACTAGGAGTATATTAGATTGTTCTTTAAAAAGAATTTATATTTGCTTAGATTGTTTTTTTTTTCTATTTCACTTAGTTTATTTAGAGATGTTTTTATTCTTACATTTTGTCCTACTTATTTTAGACGTACGTGTACCTTTATATGTTATAATATTATATGCTACCTCAGTATATGCTTTGTTTGTGTACGTTAGAATGATGGTTATCTTATTGTGTGTTATTCCATTGTATGCTTTCTATTACTTGATGTGTCACTATTACCGTCAATATGTTTGAAATCAGTGGTCTCATTAGAAGTTGTCTCTATTCCTTATAATTGAAGAAATACTTGCCCTTATCCTACATCTCCCAGTCCCTACATATAGTCTACTATACGTGGTATATACTGGGTATGCTTATCTTTGTTGTTGATCGAAAAAACACGTAAATCTTAGAATTTTAGAATTTATGTGTGTATTTAGGGGTTTAATTCCAAGACTAATTAATACCTTCGAGTTTGGGCTCCTAATATATGACAATTTAATTTAAAACTTTTCTATAAAAGATGTTTGATAGAATGGCTTTATAATTTATTCATTCGGAAATATATCAAATGTTACTTAAAAGTTTCTCTTTTATTATTTGTATTTTTTTACTCGGGTTAGCCTAAACGTTTGTGTCGATCACGATTTGGCATGTTTCGGTCCACCTCATTTCATGAACGTAGCCAAAATCATTGCTCGAAAATAAATCACACGCTAAGTTTGTAGCTTAAACCTCAAAACTCGAAGGGCGTCTGTCTTTAGTCTTAGCTAACCATCATAATTAATTACTGCATAGAAATATATAAACAACATTTACTAATTATATGTTTTGATATTAACAACAATGACTAGGTTTTCAAGATAAAAGTTTTTATAATATCACTATTTCTTTAAAATGATATGAGGACAAGAGAACATTATTGTAATTAATTTTAACGCTGTTTTGAATAAACTTTTTTTCATTTATGCCGTATCTTGAGGGGAAAAATTACTATTTTGCTATCAAATTGTCAAAAGCCCCATAGTTGCAAATGGTGATTTTCCATCAAAGTGATAATAGGATGAGAGAACATTAATTTAGAAGATAATGTATGGATGGATAGAATTTGTTCCTCCATTAAATGTTTATGGGCACAATTCACTTCTTTTTAATGGTAGACTTCTTGACACTTTTTCTTCTTCCTCTTGTCTAGTCTAGCATAATATCACAAACTAATAATTTGAGTTAAATCATAAATAAAATTAGCAATGTATGCATAAAAAGTTGATATGATGAGAGAACAGTTGATATTGATTCCGTTTAGGTTTTGAGGCGACGTCCTTTGACTCCGCTCGAAAAACCTTCTAGTGAGGCTACCACAAG
>BJCO01001579.1:0-13427 GCA_018326465.1 Flaveria floridana
CCTCTCAAATCGATAAAGACCCAAAGCAACTACCGCAAGAGATAGAAAACTTGATCAACAAGCCATATATCTTTGAGATCCAAGCAAAGAAAGATAGCCAAACAGAGACAATTTCAATCAACAATGCGTATGAGGCACCACCATCCACATCAGAGTCAACCACCTCATCTTCAACTGCACCAGCCACCCCATCCGTAAAGATTCCAAAAAGAGCCCGCGAACAAGGTAAAAAAATAAACTTTACAAAACAAAACTAAACGCCTCAACTAAAAAACAACAACATAACATCTTTTGCACATGCAGAGGCTAGACAGAAGCAAAAAACAAAAAAACAGTAGTAGCATATATGCGACTCACTTTTGAAGCAGAAGGCTTAACATACACGTAGACAACAAGCAGCAGCACTATAGCCTTCCGCATATTTTGGATGAAACAAACCTTTTGCCAACACTTGATCATTTTGGTAAGCTAAAATCATCAGAAGAATAACTTAAGGTATACAATTACTCTAAAGTACAATCTTCCATTACTTAATATGAGTAATCAATGACAAAGTGCATCATTCGCAGGGATCAAGTTCACCTTTCGCAGGCAACAGGAGAGCTCGAAGCTATAAGCTTTATCTTTTGCAAAGACAAACACAACAAAAACATAGCTCCCAAACCAGCCTTCCTTTGTTTTTAATATTATGCTTACTGTCTCTGTTGTCTATACATATATCAGTTGGTAGGTAGGATATGTTGCTTAGGAGCTATAAGCTTTATCTTTTGCAATGCCAAACACAACAACAACACAGCACCCAACCCAACAAACAGACGCATGATGTTCAACCTTTCTTCGTTTTTAATTCTATGCTAACTATTCATGGGATTGTATTAAGGGAGTTTGGTAGCTAGCAAAACTTCAACTTATCATCTACTATGTTGCTTACTACTCAAACACGAACAGCCGCAGCAACGCGCGGCTTTTATTCCTAGTTATACTTTATAGGAAGAAGCGACTTTATAGAAGGATATCATAATTTAATGGGAAAAGGTAATATATTCAACACTTTTTAGTTAAGATTAATTAATACTCAATTTTATATGTATTTTTCTTAATTTAAAGTAAAGAAGAGCATCAGTTTGATTAATGAAATATCAAACATATAACGGCTGAAAATGTATTCACTTATATATCTATAATCTAGGGTCTTTGTGTAACTTTTTAGGCCTTCTGTAAAATTTATATAATTACTAAAAAGGTAGCCCTAAAAACAAAAGTTAATAAAAATACAATAGAACAAGTCAATTTAAAATGTTATGTTTCTGCTGTGATGCATCTCATTTTCTTCCTTTCATAACAATAAAAAAAAGTTATAAGTAAAAAATATATATTTTCTATCTGAAGCAAGTATCATGTGTGATTTAGGTACTCATTGGATATTTTGGTAATGCCAAATTGGAGAAATGAGATTTACAACTAAAAGAAGCTAGGTTTATGAAGAAGTGAATAGCAATTTTTAAACCTATTAAATATTAAAACCATAGATTTTCACTTGACGGACTCAACAACTATATAAATGGGATATGTAGTTGTAGCTATTCATGAATACCACCGTTGATATTAGAAAATAGAGGGAGTGAATTAAAAATGGTAAAGGGGAATGGTTCTCATGATTGATTATATGAGAGTGGTTCTAATAGTTAGGAGTCTCGTTAGAGTACGTAAAACATAGACTAGTGAATCATGTATAATCTGAAAATCTCACTAGGGTTTTATTTATTCATAGATCACATGAATAGTATTGTTAAAACCTATAAAACCCCAATTGAAATACTAATGAAAAGGATAATGTTAGCAATAAACAAATCTAGACTCGATCCAAATCGAAAGTAAATCAATAGTAAATGCTTAAAATACTTTTAGCCTTATGATTTGAAACCTCCTATCAATCGAAGACAAAGCTTAGCTCCAGGTCGTCAATGGTGACCTCATCATGAAAACTGATGGCAAATCTAAACTAATTTCAAGTACCTTTTATTAGCAAACGTTATCGAATAGGTTACTTGATTTATCGGATAAATCAATGACTTATCTTATACTCAGTAGAGGATAAAGCTAGCCTCAACCTTCTAAGATGAGAATAAAAATAAAAACTCAAGAATATGGGTCTAATAACCTAGACTCGTATACCCACACAATCACACATGAAATGATTAAAGACTAATAAAAACAAGCATTCATACGTAACATCTCTCTACTCTAATACAATAACAACTAAAATGAACATGTGTTAGTACCACATTTCTTTTTAGCAAAATTTTTCCGTTTATATCTCCTTTTAAATATTCATATTAATTACTAAAAATATTATTTAATTTTTTTTAGATTAAAATGATTTTTTAATAAATTAAGAAATAGATCTTTTTATTAATGTTATTTTTAAAGAAATAAATTTTTATAAAAATAAAAAGATTCTAAAATATCAAAAAATTTTAAAAATATAAAATATATAAAAATGGTGTTTTTAGAAAGTAAAATTTTATAAAAAAATCATTAAAATTGGGAGTAATAATAAAAAAAGTTTTAGAATAAAATTGGTATTTTATTTATAATAAAGAAGATTTCAATCATACTTTATTTTAAAATATCATTTATAACTAGAATTTTTATTATATTACAATATTTTTTATTCAACTCATGTAATACACGTGTTTACTAAAGCTACTAAGAGTATAAACAATCAATTTATACTAATAAAACATCTATACTAATAAAAGAAACTAACTATCATCCAAATGTTGATTTTCTAGCACGTCTATATAATCTCCATATAGGCTGCACTTAAGATTGTCCACATGTTCTCACTACAATAAATTTACAGTTTTTGATAAAAATCTTGACTTAAAAAAGTTTTCTTAGTAAATGCTTATTTAAATAAGATTTCATTAAAGATACTTTAATTAGACTTAACTTTGTTAAAATATAATTTAATTTGTAACTCATCATTATATATTATAACTAAATTTTTTTTAAAAAAATAACAAGTTTATGGATATTTATGAATAATGAAATCATTTTTCTTTTTATACTATTGTTTATTTATACTACCATGTAAAGCAAAACATTAGGACAAAAATATAATTTTACAAAAAAAGTAAGACACTAATACAAATTTTTAAGTATTAAGTACAAGTACTTCATACAATCATTCCTATTTTACCCCTTATTAATAATCTTCTTGTAATTAATATATTGATTAATACATATTATTAATATATAATTTAATAATGTAAGATTATTTAATTCACTCTATTAAATATTATATATCTTATAATATTTTAAATTAACATTTAAATTTATAAATAGAGTGAATTGTTGTTTTCCTCCCCGTGTTTTGGTCATATTTGTCATTTTTATTCAAAAAGATTTTTTTTATATTTGGCTCCCTAAGGTTTGAAAAAGTTGTCATTTTCATCCAAAAACATGAATTCTGTGGTAAAATTTTTTATTAACACGTAAACAAAAATTAGGATTTTGTTTTTATATAAAAATTTACGTAAGTACTCTTTTAACGATGAATATCTAACGTTTTCAAACAATAGAGCTAAGATTTTTAGATGAAAATAACAACGTTTCCTAAACCTTGAGGAAACAAATGCAAGAAAAACATTGTTGGATGAAAATGACAAATGTGATCAAACTACAAGAAGGAAAACAGCAATTCACTCTTATGAATAAGTATTATCTTATCTGAATACTTGACTAAATACTTTTATAATAATAATAATAAGTATTATTATTATTATTATTATTATTATTATTATTATTATTATTATTATTATTATTATTATTATTATTATAAAATTTATAAATAAGTGTTATCTTACTTGAATACTTAATTATATAATTACTACTTTTATAATAGTAATGATAATAATAAGTTATATCTATATTATTTATTATTTATTACTATCTATAAAATATTTTTAAGACAAGATTGTAATTTTGCAATAATTTTAAGATAACATATAAAGGGTCGTAAGCTTTATCTCTTATATTATAAGAAATATTCCCATTATGCTCTTATTCTACTTTAAAAAATTATACCATATGGTTTTCTATTAATATATCTATATTTAATATCTAGTGACTAATGTCATAAAAAATATTTATATTTTTGTATCAAAACAATTCAACCTATACTATGTTGAATGTGAATTTTCTGAAAAATATTCATTATACTTTAATCATGTTCAACCCTTATGTTTACTTAAGAGTTGAGTCATTCAACTATTTTTGTTAACGCTAATTAGTTTTGAAGTAACGTGTTAGCTCTAAGATATGATAAGAATCATAAGGCGTATAAAAGATTTAAACCATAAAACAAAATAATTGCTAAAGTAAGTGAAAGATAACAAGTAGATTTGTAAATTGTTCACTCCGTCGCAATGCGCAGGTTACGCATTAGTAACTTAAATATGTTTGTTATCTATACTAATAATATATAATAATTTTATTGATATGTTATCTATAACATACATTACATTATACATATTATAATCTATTATATAATTTTTCTATATCAATTCGTGTAGCACACGAATATCTAACCTAGTATACTAAAATATAAACATCAATATACTAAAATAGTAAAATCAATGGAAATCATATTATAAAAATTAATCAATCAACAAGAATCAACCCATGTATCGGTTCATATTCACCTAGAAGATATTACTCGTCTAGCATGTCACTAGAACAATAAACAATCAACAATCAATCATTCTACTAAAATCAATAGAAACCATATTATAAAAATCAATTAATCAATATCAAACCATGTATCGGTTCATATTCACCTGGACGATATTAATCGTCCATCCTGTCATAGGTAAAACAGTAACAAAGAATCAAATAAAGAAAAGATAAGAGATTAAAGAATATAAAACCAAATAATCATCGCTACTATTCTAATATTCGACTTCTAAACTTTCTCTAGAATATTTTGATGTTTTTAGTTGATTATCTAGATATCTAAATCATCTGCTCTAGCTCCCTATTTATAACTTTCGAGAGGTGGTATGTACGGCTTGTCGTGCCCCTACGACCCGACCTAATTCTTCGACATGTCCACCTATGGCCCATCAGAGCTCTTACGGCCCACATGTGGCTTTTGCGTACCTCTTTCACAACTTTGGTCCTTCATCTTCCTGGCTCATCTCGTTCTCAGCTAAAATTTCACCAAACATTCATTTAAACCTACAAATGTTATGACATGATTTAACACTTTTAAAACAAAATTTTGAAATATAAGATAAATATATTAACAATTAACAAGTTGTTGGAGTTATACGTCTCGGAATTTAAATAAGGTCCTTCAGCTAGGAATTGACGTGATAAATGTACTCTCGACACACAACGCACTACATAACGTTTTATAACTTTCTACCACTAAGCAAGTTCACTCAAGGGTATGTTAGTAGTTTCCCTTTAATCTTTCTATTATTAGATGTAGTATTGTAAAAAATTTATAAACTATGATAGGCTTGGTGCCTATTAATTTCTAATAAATACCCCAGTCCGTAACTATAATATTATAGACCTCACTTAATAACATTTGCTATCTGAGTTGTTAGCACAGTGATAAAAGTTAAAAACTATTAAAAAACTAGTACTTAAATTCTAACATAAGATAAGTTAATTATAATAACTTAAAAATAAGAGTAGACAGGTATTTGAGTCGTTTTCTTTTAAAAACAAAGTTAATACAATCGGATTGAATCCATGAGTTAAAAACAAAACAAGGTAATATTTGATGCATGCCAAAGAGACAGATGATGAGCAGCTCGTGGCTCGTGACAAAAATGCAAGAAGCTGGATATAGTGGGTGGGAGTGTGGGTGAGCTCGCCCTTGAGACACGGTCTGACCGCACCAGACCTTATTGATTGGGTTATGGGTCCGGTTCAATTTCCAAAGGAACCCCCACATGCCCCTTTATCTCATCACAATTAATATTTTTTGAATTGCTCATATTCAACCATCAATTTCCCAGCCTACTTGGTGGTCAATGTTCTTTGTATCTTTCTTCTATACTCTTTTTGTTTGATATGAATGCAATTATTACTTTATAATTGTGTTCTTTTTAGGAGTAGGGTTTTTGGTATTTGATTACAAATATGGTTAAATTAAAAGCGTAATAGAACATAAGTCGTTTGAAACTGAACTAGGTATATGGACGTTGAATGGGTGAGGATCTTTCTTATTTGTATAACTAAAAAGGAAAATCTTGACTTGACATGTTTTGTGTGTGTAACAAAGACGTACAATATCGCCTGATGTTGATGACAGTGATGGTTGTGCGTGTTCAGAAAATCATGATGGATTTGGCGATGGTGGCGGTGAGCAATGGTGATGTAATGATTCTTGTAATCATATAGAGTTTTTACCTAAATAGTTTCTCGGTATTTTAATAATTTTAATCCAAATTGATAGCGAATTTAACATAAATTAGCTTTAATACTTAAACTCGTAACAAAATCTAAAGCAAAAACCTCAAACTTGTGACCCTTTTCGTTTAGTATTCAAACTTGTTATTTTATCCAAACCACATGTGCTATTTACATGCAATTAACTCTTAATTCTAATAAGTTGGAATTTTCAATAGGAACCGTCAAGTGAATATTAGTTGGATTGAGTGGCTTATGAATCCTCTCTTGTATTTGTAATCTTTCTCATGCCCAGCTTGTTCTTTTAGCTGAACTTGTTCTTTTAGCTGGTTTCGTTTATATATGAAACTTTTGTCGTTCCAAAAAAAAAGAATAGGTTAGTGTCTTTAGCTTAGATGGTGATGGTGGGGTAAAGAAATGTGCCATAAAGTCATTTCCCATGGCCAACGTTTTAATAATGTCAATTCACCTCTAACCCAAAAGACAATTTGGCATTATGTGATGTATTAGGAACATGTCACTTTCTAGCGAAAACTTGTAGTGTCATTACAATAATACTTTATCCGATTGCAATATATACAAAATGTTATTATACGTCAACCAATATCTACTTGCACATTATAATTTTTTAATTGGATAGCTTATACATTCATTTGGATAACTTAAAAGTGTAACAATTAAATTAAGATGTTTATATTTTAAATATTTACGAGATTAGGGAAAATCAAATGAGGTTAGATAATGTTATATTAAAACCCTGATAGGTGAGCATATGATGATGTATTTTAGATTCTGTGTTGGGTATAAATAATTATACTCAAGTTATGATGTTATATAAAAATCCTAATAGTGTAACCTCATTATACAATTGAGTCAAGATCACATACTAACACATACTCTAGACAAAATATATAGATGAATATCCATAAGCTATAACTTTGGATCTTTATCAAACATACCCCCTCATAGTCTGAAGAGTTTTCTAAGTATCTAAACAAAAAGATCCACGACCACGAACCATTAGTAAAAACGTCAGCAAACTAGTAAGTTAATGATACATGTAGCACTCATATAGCACGGATATTATCATTAGCCACGATCAATCTAGAAAGAGGATAACATAATTCAAGTGGAAGATCATGAAACCATTCCTGCATTAAGGATAATAATTCCCCTATACTTACGTTTAATATTAAACAAGACACAACGTGATTCAATAGTAATCGGTTCAATAGTAACCGGTTTAAAAGTACTGGCTTCATAACCACTTTTTGAATAACAAACCCGTAACCATTTCAATCTTTAGAACTTCAAACCGCTTTCTAACCACTGGTTATTTTGATTATTGTAACCGGTTTTAAAAGTAGTGGTTTTTAACCGGTTCGGATTCTTGGGCCAGATAAGCGTTATTTTTTTCATATGCAGCCCACTAACGTCCAATCAGTTTGCAGCCCACTAACGTCCAATCAGTTTGTCAATAAGCAACCGGAAGCCCAATAACACTTGCTTCACATACACAGATCATTTAGGAATTTAGTTGATATGTTTTAACAATTTGTTATTCGCACTTCAATTTACCTATATAATAAGAAGCCTAAAAAGGGCTATTGGAACATCTTTTCCGTCAACTAAAAATGAAACTAATCATAAAAACTTGTCTATTAAGTTGTTTTGTGACAATAATGTCATGTCTTCAATCGTGAGAAACATCTTTTACAAAAATATAGAATAAGGTTACATACATCAAATGATCCGATAACGAAACAATTTGACCACTTCCCGGCCATTGCGTGTAGCAATAGTTAAATCAAACAACAGATATATCATTTTCCGTTAGATTTAATGAATGATAGTAAAGGAATACTTATGCAACATCAAGAATGGGCTTACCACACTTTGAAATAATAACTTTTTACAATATTTGAATATAGTTTTATTATACATTTAATAAAAAATATCGCTGTGGTTAGATAATAATTATGCTCAAATCCTAATAAAACAGACTCACTTTTAAAAATTCCCCTACTAAAACTCTTAAGATGAACACCCTACAAAAACATTGACTTTAGAGAGATCTCACCATAATAAAATAAGATATAAGATTCTTTTTCAACCCCATAGATCAACAACAGTAAAAACTCTAAAAACACAAAAAAAACACAAAAAAAAAACACATGACTAGCCAGCTTTCATATTTATAAAAAAAACTCATGTTTTAAAAACTCAAAAACCCCTACAGTAAAAGACCCAAAATCACCTAAAAACAATACCAGATCATCATCACTTTTATTTAAACCCGATCCAGTGACCCCACCCTTCGTCCCACCTTCTGTGTTTTGGGTTGTTCATATGTATGTATATATGAACGAGCCCTCCGAAAACAAACCCTCTCAATGGTGAGAAATGCCAAAAACCGCATGATGTTGTAGCCTTTAAAGGAGCTAAAAACGTTATATCGGTGATGGTATTATGACAACTTGTACTTTTACATCAAAAGCTATACATTGAAATGCATCTAATTATTTATCCTCCTTAAAATCGAGTAGTTTGATTTTGTACATTAAATCCACAAGAAATTTCACTTTTTTACTATTGACCATGAAAAGCATAAATGCCCACGTACCTTTCTATATGCAAATTAAACTTACAAATTTCTTAGAGAGCGTTTCAAAGAAATGAAAGGAGTAATTCATAGACGTAATCTTTAATGACACAAACTATTATCATTAATCATTGAATCATATGTTAAGTAATAATTTGCACAACTATTTGTAATCACTTAAATACTAATTTAGTGAAAAGATTGAAACTTAAATTCTGAGAATACATAACAAACTAATTCTCTTGCTCTAATTGGTTAATTTTAACATTTTGAAGTTGAGAAAACAAGACTTGGTTTTCTTGATGAAGAACAAGTGCTTTTCTTCTAAGCTTTTCATTCTCTTCAATCATGCATTGGATTTGCATGCACAACTTCAAGTTCTTGATTTCCATCTTTCTTTTCAACATCACAAACGAGACCCTTGTTTTGTTTCTTGATTTTTTTCTACTCATAACTCTCTTCCTGTTACATTCAACAAGATATTAGGTTATGGTTTTGTAGAGACGAGTATGTAATGTAACTAGAATTATGATCGGTATGCGTAATCAAACACCACATACCAAGCAGAATTCTAGTTAATTAGAATAGTTTTTAAGAACAATATAGATAATAAGGTAACTAACCTTTGTAGATGATAAAAGTAAAAGGTTGATTTTTGCACTTCTTTGGAAGTTTCAAGACACATTTTCTAATCACTTCTATTTCCTATGTGTTGTTAGAAGGGAATGAAAGATTTTGATCCAAATGGAGAAAGTGAGAGAACATGTAGTTTCCTATATATAGGCCAATTGGCAATGGTAATTTCATTGTGCATGTGAATGCATGAGTGGGAATTTCATAACTAAAATAAAATATTACTTAATCTATCATCACAAATTTGCATGTTTGACCAACATTTCTTGTGGACCAACCTAACACATAATGATGAAAAGTGGACTAATCGATTACACACAATGGAGAATTCTCATTTGTACTTTTAGTCTCTCTTGATCCAAGTTTTCAATCCAAAGACTTAAAGAACGTGCAGTGGGACCACATAAAGATATTAGTTGATTTCTGAATCTAGAACAACAGTGTTATAATAACATGTATCTCGTGCATTACAAGTTGTATATTGTTTTGATGGTATCAATTTTAGCTATGTATATGTAACAAATATTTTTTCTTTTAAGTCTTTGTTCATGATTTGGATCCTAAAACCTTCCCTTTTTGTTCTTTAGTTACCATGAGTAATCATGATGAGGATTGCATTTTAGTCTTGTGTAATCGATTAGATGAAATCATGATGGTAGCTAACTAAACAACTCATTTTATTGTTGAATTCAAACTTGGGTGCCTGCTTTAGTTACTTCTTGAGCTATCTAAAGAATATGCCTAACTTATAAAAAGTATTTTTGATTTTCAGATAAAATAAAACTACTTATCACATATAAAATGATACTTTGTATTTTCTGACGAAGCGAGACAACTCATTTCACTTCAAAACAACCAGGCATCACCGGTGGAAATTTATCGATGGATGATATCTTCTCGGTAATTATTGGCAGATTACCAACATATATCATCAAAAAAGAATGTTAAAATAGGTATCAATGGATTACCTATAACTAGAGTTTTTTTTTTTTTTGATAGGTGGTCCATCGGTAACCCATCAATGTTTTTGACGATAAATTTTTAGATAGATTCCTATCCAAGCTATTGGTCCATCGGTAACCCGTCAGTGTTTTTGACGATAAATTTTTAGATAGATTCCTATCAAAGCTGTTCTAGTGATTGTTAGTGTGATAGGGTTGCAAGAGACCTAGTTGTTAATTTTTCGGAAAATGTTGTCATATAGGAATCGAGTGCTTACTATAAGTGACAAGCTTTTAGTTTTAATATAAAAGTAAACAAAAAATGGGTGAATTAGGCTTTTTCTTTTTTCTTATAAGTTATAGGAATCGAGTGCTTAGCATAAGATGTTGAAATGTAATGTATGTTATTTGTAATATGTGGAAATATAAAATTAATGTTGTTTAATTCTTACGATTTATTTGTGGCTTCGTGTAAGCTAAACAATTCACTAACATATTTTAAGGCCTATTAAAGCTCAATGATATGTTAGTTATGTTCGAATACAATTACTGTGTGTATGACCTATAATGTATTGTGGATTCATGTAATCCAATTATCCAAACAACTCAATGACACATTACAATAACCATTAGTGTATTTGGACGTGAAACAACAAAATGATATATTATGTTCTAATAGGACTATGTTTAGCAATAACCAACACACTAACACATCACAAGGCTTATCATGACACTAATTATAACAAGCATTTTATATAATTTGTTGAGAAATTCACAGTAATCACACATGTAAATTGAAATCCATTAATAGATCGACATGTGTTTAACAACAAAATGATATGTTATGGCATAATATATATTGCAATATGTAAAAAACAAACTAATAAAGGGGTGTTTGGGATTGCTTTTCAAAACAACTTTTTGACTTTTTTCAATAAGTTAATAAGTTCGTATGTTCAATAAGTTAATAAGTTCGTATGGAGTGACTTATTAACTTATTTCTCTCATAATCATAATATTCCCAAACACTATAAAATAACTTTTTAATTTTTCAAAAGTTAATAAATTAAAAAGTCAGTAAAAAAAGCACTCCCAAACACCCACTAAGACATTGCATTGCCCATGAAAGTTCATTAATGCCCTAAATAACAATGATATCAGGAGCACAACCCTCATAATCAATATCGTAAAAATGGCATTTACTCCTGCTTCACTACCGAGCATTTTCTGAATGTTTTCACACTTTTAATATTAGGGTTCTTGATTTTAATAATCACAACTTCTATTTATTGACTGGATTAAAATCAATTCAGAAAATATTTATAGACACTCAAAACTTTGAGCTTATTTTCCTCAAATAATTTATTGCTAACTGAGAGTTAACACCCGTTAGTCTTTTTAATGAAATGGCCCCAACTTTGAGCCATTTTTTAACTCTGACACCGCCTAGCTTCTATTAGGTCTGTTTTCCGTTGTCTAGCATCCACTATCACCTGAAATCTACCTCCAACGAGTCAAGTTGTTCAAATTACGGGTTTTATGGTGCAAAGTTTTTAGATTGACAGACCTGATGGTAGATTTCAACTTTCTGCTTAGTGTTATAGGCACAAAAGCAGTTCACATACTAAAAGAACTAACGATGTTAACTATCAGTTAGTAAGTGATCATTGGAGGAAAATAAATTTAAAGTTGAGAGTGTTTATAAATATTCTTTGAGTTGAAATTAATCCCGCCTAATAAATGAAAGTTAAAATTATTAAAATTTAATATCCCTTAATATTATTTTTATTATTATTATATTATATCATTACTATTAGCTTTTTAATTAATGAAATGTTTGTTTTTTAGAAGTTTTATCTTCAAAACTAATCATATTCGATTATATCTCGTGAAACATATTAAAACACATGCATTTCCACCCTAGATAACTGGTTGTTATTTACATTTTTAAAAAGATGGCCTCCCCCATCTAGAGATAGAAAATGATTGGATAGAGAAAATCTAACGTGACCCGTAAAGAGAAGAGAGCTTAACTTGTAAAGTTTACGAAGATGGAGTTCCTCCTCTAAAAGACAATTAGGTATACCGCATAGAGGTGGTGGTGAGGTAACAACGTGGACCAGTGGAACACCACGCCCTTATGGTGTGGTTCACGGGCGCAAGAGGATTTTAAAATGTAATGAACTAAGTTTTATTTTAAAAAGAACTTTAAAACCAAATCAATTTCTAATTCACACTTTAACTTTTAAATTGTTTCACACATTTCAATGTTCTCTTTACAAATTTATTATTTTCTTTAAATGAACGTACTAGATTCATCATCATTAGGTTCAGATGACCTAACCTTAGTTATTTTCATAGTAATTGTTGGTACTCTAGTTAAAACAGTAAAAGAGGATGCCAAAAGCTTAAACATGTCAAGGTTAACAAAAAGAGTCTATTTGAATACGGACCATGAAGGCTAAAGCCACCGTCATCTTGGTGGAACATTGCTTCGCTAACTGCCCCTTCTATGACGAGAAAATTTTTTAGACGATAGTTCCAAGTAAGCATGACGTAAGGCTAAACGTGATATGGTTCGTAGTTTCGCACTCAAGATAATAGAGTTTTAATTATTATTGTTCTCTAGGAAATAAACACAACGTGCAAGTAAAAATACTATTTAAAAACTAATGTGATGATAATATAACGTGAAAGAGTAAGTATGAAAATCATCGTCTAACCAAAATGAGCCTAGGGCTGTTCAAAAAGCTCGCGGCTCGTGGCTCGCTCGGAGCTCGCTTGGAAAAAGCTCGAAAAAAGCTCGCTCGAATCGGCTC
>BJCO01001580.1:0-14144 GCA_018326465.1 Flaveria floridana
GAGGGCACTTGGGGTTTTCACTTACATATAACACTAAAAAAAATACGGGAGGCAGCTACTCTCCCACCTTTCAACCAAGGTTCACCCCCACCTTTCAACCAAGGTTCACCCTTGGATCTATATATCATTGTGACTGAGAGTTTTAACTTGAAATTACTTTACAAAAGCTTAACTTGCATTTTTTAAAATCATAATGTTGGAATTGATCAGGCTCAATTAGTGAAGCAAGAAGTTGTGGATAGTTTGGGTTAATGTGAAGTTTAATTAAATGTCGATCACTACTACCCCCTAATTCCATTTTTTTTTCTTCTAGTTCGATTGAGAACTCTTGGGCTTCACATATAAGAACTATTTTCAAAATAACTAATATATTACAACTAGCAAAAGATATCATTTATAAACAACTGGTTATTATTTACTAAATTAGATATAAAAACAAATACATTATTAATGATATAAGATACGCCAAGAAGACGAAAACATCACTCAATGATTTGCCATCGAATTTCGTTTCCCAAAATACTATCCATGCAAAAAAATAAAATGTCAACAGTATGATGTATGAAACAGTAAATATAATCATTGTAACAGATTATACACAAAAGCCGACCCTACATTATTCTCTAAATTAACATTTAAAAAGATATTCACAAAACGTATACATTATTATTCCAATATAATATTCATAAATGAATGATGACATGTTTGTTTTATTCAATTTTAATAATCCAGCTGTATCCTATGACTATTATGTGATGTTGAAATGCTACCAATATTTTGTTTGAAAATAATAAACACAATAGACGAAAATACGACATGTAGAATCATAATGAAAGCTCGAAAGATCTTGCATAAGACCCACGCTTGAATGCACGAGTAATTATTTTAATGTGATTAATTGTATTATTGTATGTGATATAATTTTTACGAGTGTCATTATATACCATAGCTTTGTGTTCAATGTATTAAAGTATTTTTTATTCGCGTATCTTGTGACTGTTTGTATATATATAGTTGTGTTATATAAATTGGTAAAGGAATTGAGAGTGACAATTATACTGTATATGAAAGAGGATATTATATATTTTATGAAAGTATGTTTCCCTTTAGTGGAACAATTAGATTGTATAGTATCAAAAGGGTAATATATTTATGAAAGTGAAAGGTGTTGCCTTTTAGTGTAACACTTATATTGTACATATTACCAAAAAGAAAAGGATATCATATTTTGATGCAGTGAATTCATAAGTCCACATGAAAGTAAAGTTTAAATTAGATTTAAATCCTTAGTTTTTCTTAAAAAAAAACAAATTAGATTTTAATATACGTATTTAATCGATTAATTTTTTTACTAATTTGATTTTCTAAATTAATTTTGTTTGTTAACTTCTTAAAAAGTAATATGTGATTGTATTTAATTTTATTTTCCTTTTTTGGTATTCGAGTATAAGTTATGTTAAAAGCATAGCTGTATTTGAATAAGGTATTTTTTAGGTGTCGTAGGTCATATCAATTGACGATAACGTGTTAATACCGTGAAGACTGAAGAATGACATCGTTGACGGAAATCAATACCGTTATATAACAGTTGTACTAAAAATAGGGTATTTCTTTGAGTATCTATGTTATATTGAGTGACAACATGCTAGTATCATGAAGAATGCGACCAATACCGACCAAAAGAATTTATAGCATCATTTAACTATCGTACGGCCTTGCAGCAATGCATGGACAAAAATACTGGTATACACTCAATTTACATTTGATTTCAGTCGATGGAAAGTTGCATTTCCCATTTTACTCCCAATTATAAATTTAAGTGAAATCAACAAAATCAAGTGGGAAGTGAAATATGTGAGTGGGTTGCTCTAGTCAACAAAATTGAAGGTTATGAGTCGATGATAAAAACCGGTATGTTATGTTTCAATGAACTAAACTTGAATTATTAAAATTCTATCTTTTTAAAAGAATCTATAGTGAAATATGCATTACTAATTAGCAATTAGCAAATGACATAAAAACACAACTACCAAAGAAAACTATCAAATCCAAATAATCTTTTCCTTAAATAATCTTTTCCTTAACCAGTGAGATATAGTATATCAAAAGGAGTTTGAAGAGATTCAGATCAATTTGGGAGGATCGGACACGCGCAAGAGGATCGGAGATTTCTACAGCATGAAGTATAAAATAGCAAGAACCAGATGACGTGAACATAAAAGGCACAAAAAATTGTAACACTATAGAATATTAGGAGATCACAATCCACGTGAAGGCACTAGTATAAACACGAGAAAAGGTCGTATTTAGAGGGGTTGATAGAAATTTTATTGAAGGATGGGAATTATAGCTTCTTCCTAATTGTCTTTCATCTTTCAAAGATTCACCTTTACTAAATTACTTGTGGTGATTTGTCCATGCAATTAGTCATATTTAACATTGGCAATTTGCTGTCAATCTTTGGGATTTGAACCCACGACCCAACGTTAGGAACCATAAAGAGGTGTTAAGTAAGCCAGATATGTAACCGGCCCAACATCTGTCGTTAAACCTAAGCATATCTCCACTATGCAAACAAGCGGTTCTTGGCTCGAATTGGAATGTAAACTGATTAAAACAATAGGCAGCCAGTACCAATGCTCAGCAAAGAGAAGTCTTGATGTATCAACAGGATAGAAGAAGGTCCAGGGACGATGACTCTGTTGACAGAGAAGAGGACCAGTCAACAGGGCTGAGTCAGAAGACTACGTTGGCGATTAAAACCAGGATATCAAGACTGAGCTGGAAACAGGACCGCAATCAGGAGAACAGACCAAATACAGAGTTGGGGTTAGGAGGTCGGGCCCAAAATAGGATCGGGTCAAGCCACAGACAGGAGTCAGGGTCGGGCCTAAACGGGCCATAAAAATATTTTATCTAAAAATTAAGATTCATTTTAAAAACAATAGTATAACAGTTCTTATCAATTCAGGACACTAATTATCTATAAACATTGAAATAATGTTCACAAAGAGTGATACTAAAAAACTAACAGTTTAAACCATTTAACCAATCCAAGGACAAAAAGATAACCTGTGTCAGCTAAGTCATTGATGACATTTTAGCATCTTCAGTGACCAATTCTTCTGGATTCTCATTTTTGGCCTGCAAGACTGCAACTGTATTTACTACATAATATTTAATATTATTTTTAGCAAAAAAATGCTAATAAGGTGGGAAAGTAGAAAATATCTGATCTACTCATTTTTTACTGTGGTTTTATAAAAAAAATCCTCCCACCATTATAATTCGCTACAAAATCTTTGGTTGGTCACACTACAAATAATAACTCTTATCACATCTAATAACAAGTTCTAATGCCATGGGTTTCTCTTCATTGTTCCACTTCTGGGTGTGGTGGAGCTTGTTTTCTGCAATGAAATTTTATACCAGATAAATTGATGATCAGTAAAAACACTTAAAAAAATGTAATAAGACAAAAATAACATAGAACTTGAAGGATATTGTACCGATTTAGACTTCTTTGTCTTCCCTCTGACCCTGTTTCTTTGAGGTTTTAGTTTATAAATCCGGACCATCCAATGGTGAGTTGTGAATACCTGCGTACGTGTGGGTAGGACTTCCTTTAATTACTAGTTTATTGTGGGTCTGTTGCCATTTTACCATAAAATAACATGATACCATAACGCCAATCTAGCGACCACATATCATAATTACATGATATAGCAATCAACGTTAACTTTTTACGCAAAATAGCATTATTTTACCTGACTACCGCTTTTGGGGTACATTGTCTTCTTCTCTAGAATTTTATTTTTGGTAATGTAACTTTCACTTAAAATAAGAAATACTTATTACAACTAATGTACTTAGAACTAAAAGAACATGACAAAGCAAAAAAAAAACATAAATGACCTCCTATGTGGATAAACAGGAAATATGTTGCTTCTTTCAGTTAAAAAAGAAAAATGAAAGTTGGTTGCTATTTCAGGCAATTTAGGTTGTTAGTTGCTAAATTTAGGAATTACAGCAGAGTATCTTTGCTATTTTATGCAAAAACTCCTGTATCGTGTCCAATTTTGATGATATGAACATGAATCTAGATGGGTCACACAAGGGGAAGGGGAATTAAAAGCAAAATAAAGTTTAAGCACCAATATATAAAAAGGAAAATCGAATTTTGAGGTTTGTTTTGATTTGGTACTTACCTCCTCAAAATGAGTTAACTTAAAATGTTTCTTTCCAATTTCGGTCCTTCTTACTCGATCGTACCCTTTACCACCATCGGTTTCCACAAATCTAGATTAGAAAAGCAACATAAGTAAGAAAATAGAAGAGAGCATTTCATATGTATCCTTCTAAAGTTTAAAACTTTTTAATAGCATAGGACCTCTTTTAAAACACTAAACACAATCAGATTTACTCATTTCATAATAAATAAACTAAATCCATTATTTATATTAGTTTGTTTCACTGCATAAACAGTGAAAACACTCTGTTATAAGTAACAGATTAGTTTTAGTGTTTTGAGACGATAAATAAGATATTATGAAATTTAGGGCATATATGAAATTTTGAAGTTTTTGAGGGATACTTGAAATAAAATAATAAATCCTTGAAAGTTCTGAAAACACCATACCTGAAATAGGATAGTTTATACATGAGACTGTTCAGCATGGTTGGAGTGGCTTGAGAGTCAATTCGGTATTGACCGTCTCTCTAAAGAAAAGAATGAAAATAAAATTGTTACCATGATATTCAATGAATCAAGGTGAAAATTTAGCATTGTCAAACCAAGCTTGCTGACTGAGAATTAAAGTACAGGCCTTTAAAAATGTAATTATGTAACAAGAAATAAGAATTTTCACTAAATAAATAGGAACTAATTCTACTTAGAAAGATACACCATCATTAGGGTGAGTGTGACATGATTCAACATACTCTCGTGTCAAAACTTGACTTTCAAGTTTCAAAAGCCATACGAGCTTCATTTATTATTGTGAGAAAAAGTGGGCCCTAGTAAGAGTGAGGTTGTATACTTGTATGACCTAACACCATACCATGTTAAAATCATATAGAAATTCAAGTACCTCTAAACAGTTGGAGATCCGAATACTTTGATAGACTATACAAGGCTCGTTTTAATATAAGTTATGCATCAGAAACCTTATTATACTAATATGATATTGATGCGCATAGTGTTTAACACAACTAAACAAGTATACTTACCAAATAATCAGGTTCCTTGATATGCGGGAACACACCTCCTCCGATACGCACCATCCATAAAAATTTATTTATGTCATCACTTGGGTAGCCCACAAGACCTGAAATATGTAAAATATAAGAATCCAAGTTTTTATAATGATATATTTATTTGGTTCTACCAAAGAAGAAAACCAACCTCCAAACACGACAAGGACGTATTTCACATCCAAGGAGTTGAAAATTTCCCAGGCAGCCTTTTCGGGTGATGACATGGCAGTACCAACAGTAGCAATATGTGTGTTGTTCCAGGTGTTATTGTCAACAATGACTGTACGGTTAGCCATTGCAGTTGTTTGGTAACCGTAGTCCCACCACGATGCAACCTAAAGGTATTTAATTAATCTTCACATTAATGGAATGGAACAAATGCATTATGGTATTGTAATCAGAGACAAAAATGAAGTAATAACTGGCTGTGTGTTGATGTGTGTATTTACATCAAAGAGGGGACGTGTAAATGTAGAAGGGGGTACCATTTCTAAATTAAACCCCAGGTCCCATGGCTATATATATATAATCTAACAGTTATCATGTTTGGTTAGCATGGGGGATGGAAAGAGACAAAGTATGTTGTTTGATATGAACCTTGTATTGTACTTTCTGGCTCTTTCCTTACGTAAATTAATATTAGACATTAATATGTTTGGAAAAGATAAACATCTCTTTTATCTTAAAATTTAATATTTACTTCTGGTCAGTACACAATTAAGAAAAAGTACAAACATTATATTTTCAAAAATTATAAACGTAACATAAAAAAGATTATGAAAACCACAACTAAGATGAGTAAGATTATAACAAAAAGAAAGTATTTATTAGTTAATTTTAAAAAACTGAAAAATATTTTAATAATTTTTTGTGAGGATTTCTTTTGAAGAAAAAAATAATAGATTAGACGTAAACTTTCATTCCATTGCTTGAAGGAACGAGAATAAATGAACACTCCACACCCAGGGAATGAAGATCCTTCAAATGGAAGGAATCACATTTCCTACGGAATGATCCATTCAACTCCACATTCCGTTCCTGCATACCTTACTCTACACAAGTCCTTTAAGAGAAGCCAGTGTATCGTCTTAAGAAGTTGCAGAAACAAAAAGATTAGAATATAAATTATGCCAACGTACTTTGTCATCTACTTCAGTGTTATGACTTAACCATGCATAGGCCTCTCTAAAATCATCAAAAACATGGAGTCCATCATGGGAATGAGAAGTAAGCACAATTGAAGGGGCTGAATATGCCTCAGCAGCAGCCCACACGCTATGAACCTACAAGAACATAAGTATAAGAAAGTTGAAATTCAAAAACGATACAATCTAAACAAAAAATAGAAATTTGAATTCAAATGACAGAATACAATCTAAGATTAAAGAAGCATATTAAATGACATTAGAAATGCAGTAGCTTATCCATGTTTCCAATTTTACTTCAAGTAGCAAAATGGCATTGTAAATATATAAGAATAAGAGACTAAGAAAGCGTGCTTACCACATAGAAACCACCCAGCAATACGGTCAAGAAAAGAGCAAAGAATGATGCTTCGACAGGCAAGACCAGGGGTCTTTTTTCTGTTTTGGGCTTGACAGATGGCTTTTCAATATTCTCTTTTTCTTTTTTCTTATTTTTTCTAGAAGGCCGTTCTCTCAACATGTCTTCTCTTTTTTCATTTTTCAACACATCATTTTGTGGAGAAACATTATTAACAGGTACAGAATCCCCTGCCTTGTTGCCCAGTATAAAAATTAAGATTTTTAGTATAGAAACTCTCCATAGCATGAAAATGTTTGATTGTCTAGACTATTTCCAATGTATGCACCAAAAACCAAAAAATTTTTAGCTAAAAAGCTTCTCTAATCAAGAAACCAAATTTCTATGAGTTACATTTTAACCATTTTGGATTATAACTTGTTATTCCACAGTCCAGGCTCTTATCATATTAATTTAAATGATTATTAAGTAATAAATATAAAAAGTGAAAACTAATTCATAAAATACAGTATGATACAATCTCATTATGATTTTCAGAATGAGTATATAAAAATCAAACTTTTTTAGTTACAATCTTAACTAACAAATTTATAATTAAATTAGCTTGTTAAACATTAAGTACAAATATAATTAAAGGTATAAAAATATAAGTAATTTAATACTGTAAATAATTTGTCAATTTCCGTACATATAATTAATTTAATTTTATAAATAATACAACATGTTCATAAAGTAATAAATAGTAAATAATATAATTTAATATATAAAATAGTCCGGAGTTGAAAAACTTGGTGCATACATTTAAGATACCCTTAAAAACATTAAGTACTTACATCAACCTGGAGAAACTCAGATAGGTTAGAAATGTAGAATTTAATAGATCTTGTGAAAACGTCAAAAGCTTCAGAAAGAGCAATTCCAGACATTATGCATGCAGCAGGAGCAAGCACAAGCATTAATCGTACCTGTCATGCCATTTGTATAAAAGAATAATGGGTCTGAATGAAGGGATGTAAATATATAGTCCATTAAAGTGGATGATATGTGAATATTTTTGTGTTGCAAATACTCACCATGACACCAGAAAAATATACGGACATTACTAAGTAAAGGATCACAAAGGAGCTCGCGTCAGATAGGGGTGTAAAGCATGCCTGGGAGATTCCAATGAATTAAGTTAAGAGAGAAGAACAGACAGAAAGTCAACCAAGAACATATATTCAGATGAACATAGTCAACTTACAATAATTCCAGCAGGGACCAAAAATGCTAAAACATTAAGATCCATAAAGTAAGAAGGCCATGTAGGGGGTTGATGTTCACTAACACTTGCAATGATTGGTATGTACTTGCTTGCATAAGTTCTGACAAAATAAAAATGAGGGTTGATTGATCAAATTTCCATTAGAAAGATATGAAGCAACAGGCAAACAGATCACAAAGTATTCAGTTCATGAAACTTTTTGACATGCTTTCTGAAATCTTGTAGTCAAGGGTGAGCCAAGTGTGCGCCTTGGCACTAAGACGAGGAGAGGCCTAGGCGCCTCTAACATACGCAAGGGCGCAAGGCAGTCCTCTTCATCAGGCATAGGTCAGGAGAGCACCTCGATCCAAATGTGGCGAGCACTTGGTTCCATCGAGGCGCCAAAACTGGACCGAACCTGCCAAAGGCCGGCCTAAACTGGGATGACATTGAACTAGGCCAGTGCTGGTGTTCAGTCCCAGGCCAAGCAAAAGCTTATGATTCCAGGTTTTGACCTACCTATCCTTTATAGCCATCTCCCTTGTTCCTTTACATGAAGCAATGTGGGATGAAAAAGGAACAAATATATTTTAAATTTTGATTTAAAGGAGATGATATTAGGTTATTATTTATATGTGTAGAATAGTATTTAATTTTCATTTTCTATGTCTATTATATATTTTATTATTATGCTTTAATTATCTCAGGCGTGCGCTTTTTTTCCGCATCGCACCTAGGCGACAAGCGAGCAGTTAGCGCCTTAAGGGTGCCTTGTGCCTTTGACTACCTGATTGAGAATGAAATAATAGCAAAGGAACATAAAGTAACATTAATGACTAGAATATTGAATTCATCTGTTTATATCAAGGGGAGGAAAGGGCACCAAATCTATCTAATTATGGTGACAATATCAAAAGATCATAACAGAATAACAAAAACATAACATAATCTTGTCTAAAACAAAGAGACGAGAAACTTACGGATCAAGAAGGCTCAAACTTCGTCCACTCCATCCCTTTGTGGGACTAGATGCAACTACTGCTACAAGCACTGCTACAACAGCACAGCATACCACCCTGAAATATGACAAGACTATAAATATACTGTAGTGGAAGCTTGGAACCAATGGTTATGATTTTGGATAAGTAGAATAACATCACTATGAACAGATGTTTCAATTCAAATTTGTTTTCTATTTAACCCAAATATATGCAAAAATGAAATTTTTAGTTTGAAATGGGAAATTCTGAGAACAAAACAGGAATTGCTGAATCTACATTGATGGAAAATATTATAATCATGTGCAGCGACAAATTATTCAAGCTTACAGGCCAACAGATACTACAAGAGTAGCAGCTACTTTAAACATCTTCGGAGAGAGTATCCCTTTGATATAATATGCAAGAGCCACCACATGAATAACAATGAAAACCTACAATAAATTCATTAGAATTATCAATAAAAGTAGTGTATGTAATTACTCCACATTAGTAACGATAATATGACCATAGATGATAAGCCACAGGGCACACTTCATGCGTATCAGAACAATATGAATGCAGACAGAACACACATGGCACTATATATAATTATCATATAAATTACAAATCAAACTAGAATCTTTACTGGTTGAACTACCAGATTTTGGATCTTTCACCTTAAACTTGTTTGATGCACTAATAAAGAAAGAACACCAGGTGACCAGGTTGTTATTATATGGAGCTTTTTGCCCTTAAGCTGACAAAAGTGTAGAATCAAGTTTCTAAGTATATCTTCACACATCATACTGGACCCATGTTAAATGGTCTAAAAACGTATCAAACTATTTGATCGGGAAATTATGAGTACCATAAACAATCCCTAATAGCAAAATTCACCAGCGGAACTCACCAGGAATGATGCAAAATGTTCTGATGTCATGACCGCATTAAAACCAACAACAGGCACCAATGCTGCCAATAATGTTCCCAAGACAACCTGCATAACATCAGCAAAGATGTTCATGAAATGAAAAGAACTTTGACAACAAAAAAGGAGTAATATATGGAAATTATGCATAGATGTTTTTGTGCAAGAACTAAAATATCCTCTCTGTTTAAAGAAAACCTCTTGTTTTTCATATCTTTAAGGATTCATGATCATAAGATGATATACTTACAAGTGGAGCATAGGCAATGTATAACCGAGATGAATAGCGACCAGTCACAATGCAAAGAAGCACATGCATCGGTATGAGATTAATGATAAAGGTGTACCCCCCCCAAGAGCAGACCTGAACAGAAGATGAGTCTAATATGATAATATGCAAAAAGAAAAAAAAAAGGATAATTGAAAAGCATAAATTCAAAAACATATTCTGGGAAATTCTTAGCCTACCATGTAGAAGTATGCAATGGAATTTAATGTTGCATAAAAGAGGGATCCTGTGTTTAAAGTCTGCAAACAAAGTTAGTTGTCAGGAAATTATTTAGCATACAAATCATTGTTTTGATATTGTATTCAAGCAACATGAACAATACCCAGGTGGCCAGGTGTTAAAACTGTTAACACTCATTTTTAATTAGAGGAAAATTTGAAGTTGGCAACTTGTATTAGTAACCAACCTTAACGTAGAGGTAGAAGGTAAAGATTAGAGCAAAGATAGCAACAGCTTCATTGTCATAGCTCCCAGCCACTGATCTAGATATGTAGGATGGTACCTGGAAAATTTAGAACAAAACACATAATGGGTCATTACCAAAATTGTTATAAAATCTTCATATTATTAGTTTGAACCATGTTTTATTACTAAGGCATGGTTTAAACATATTTTAAGGACAAGTATAGCAATTCTTAAGGATTTTTTCATAAAAAATGGCCAAAACAACAAATTTTAGTTAAACTTCATGTAGAGTTTTTAGTGCCTGTTTTTACAGCTTTCAGCACCTGTATTCAAATGGTTGCTAAAACAAATGGCACAAATTGCTTTCTGATACTTTTAGTGACACTGAAAATTTGTCACTTATTGCAGTAAATCTTCTTTCTTTAGGTCTAGATAATAACATTTATATTTACTACATTGAAAAGATAGAATATGATTCCTCTTTCTTTTTTCATTTTGAATGATTTTTTTGGGAATCATATGTAATTTAGACACAAGTTAACATCAAACTCTACTTTATTTTTAAAATGGCTTCTAGAAATCAGTATATGGTTGTCCAAGATTAAAGAGTTCCACTTTAGCAAACTCAAGGAAAAGAATATCAAGCAATGCTACTTTGGGCTAAATTTTACTAGCATCTTATGTCAGTTGCTATCTACTTTTTTTATAGAAGGATAAAAGCAAAGAAAACTGTGGTCGGAAATAAACAAGATTATCATCCAGAAAGCATGGGAAGAAAAAGAAAAGCAAATTCTGGGAAATTTGTCTCAAACTTTCATAAAAGTCAGGAACATGTAGCTTACAGCATACAGCAGTACGCATTGACATTCATACCAAAAAACAAAAAAAATTAATACAGATGCCCATTATTTTATTACCATGGCCAGAAGAACTGCAGCAGTCAATCCAGCACCTGTTCCCTTAACTTCCTATATAAAAGAAAGTGAATATGACTGAGGGACCGCAATATTATTTTACAGTAACAACGAATCTGGATCCAATTACTTTTACAGAAAAACAGAGTAGTAGGGCAGCCAGTCATGTAGGAAAAAAAACCTTAGTCAAGAGATATGTTGCCCATGCAGCAAAGGCAGAGAAGACTGGGGCAGTGAATACACACACAGTTTCCACAGACAGAGGAATATTCAAGGAATGAAGCACCCTGAATTCAAGAACTGTTACTAAATTAACTGTAATATTGATAAGTAAAAATTAGAAGTGTTCTCGAATACACACTTCCATATGGTTCCAGCAGTCAAGGTCAGCCCAGGGTAAACGGTTCCACCAATAACTCGTCCAAGAGGATACCTTAAGATAAGTAAAAGATATTGCATTATATTTACTATATTGAGTGATACACTCAATTGTAAAATGAAACAAAAAACTATCCACATACCACGTACGATCATCAAACCAATTCCAAAAGTCATATATCCCATTTTTTGTGAGGAACTGCAATCAAAAGAGAGACATTAAGAATACATAGAAGATAGAGGCATATACAATATACACAAACGCTAAAGGGGTATGATAAGAAAATTTGAACAACAAGGAAGCTAATTATGAAAGTCAGTAACTGCACATGAAAAAAGCATTTCAATGTAACAAGGACCGTACGTGTTTATAAGTCCATTTTTAGGTTTTGGAGAGAACATAGGTATCAATGTATCATAATAATCAGGTCATCAGTTACATCACAATATTTCAGCATAACTTCCACGATCATGTAGATTAAAACATCAGAACCTTTGTTTCCCCAAAATCACATTATGGTCACATTTGTGGCTCTATAAAAACCGAAATGAAGAAGCTTTTAATACACAGTTACATATCCATATTCTTTGTTCTTAAATCTAAGAAAACCTTTAAAATGGACTAATTGAGGTGGCTACAAAAGATGTTAATGAAGAACCATTTAGTGAAACCCGCTCAAACAAAAAATTACCTCAACTACATGAATTCTATCATTTACTCTCATTTGCATTATGATAAACATATCATAGACCATGAACATATAACTCAGTTATTCCAAGGAGAAAGAACCCTACGATTAACTTCTCCTGGGATCTCCTAACCAAATCTGTCTATTCTTATTTTACAGTATCATTAAAATTCTCATTTAACTGATGATACGCCACAATCCAAATACATGAACCTAGTGCCCTAGATCACTGAAGTGAGATAAAGAAACGAACAAAAATCATCTCTGACATCCTCCAACACTCAAAGCCAGTCAATTCTACCAAATCAACGAATCGAATTCATGAATCACACTCTCATCAATCAAACCACAAAAACATAAAACCAAAACCTGAGTGACTCTGTAATTGAAATACGGATCGAATTCATGAATCACACTCTCATACTTAATAACCTGCATCAAACAAAAACACATCACAACAGATCAGCATACACAAACCAAAAAACATATCAACCGATGTTCAGAAACCAGATCCGGTGAAATTACCGAGAACAGACGGATCGAGAACGCGAGAACTCCGATCAACAGGAGGATGAAGAACGCGAGAACATTTCCGAATGCGAACCGTAGAGTTGAAGATGCTGGTGGTGGTTTCGTGAGGTTGTCTACGGGTACCGCCATTAACGAACGATCAACGATCTGTGTGTGGTTTTGTGAGAGATTTTGAGTCAATCGAGCTTTACAATGAGGAGACTTTGTCTGTAGAGCAAAGAGAGTGAACGAGTGATGAAGGTGTTTGTTTGTTTTACTGGTTTACCCTTGGTGTAACTTGTAAGTGTACAGTTAGATGTTTGTGATTGGTCAGTGGGGTTATTTGGGGACACGTGGAAGGATATTATTGGTCTAGCTACGTAAATTTATTTGACCCAGTTGCTTTTAGTCTTTTACCATTGTGCTATTTCTTTTACCGTGACGGATTTAACCTCGTAAATGTGTTAAGGACTAACGAGTATGTTTAATTATTATCACTATAAAATCTGAAAATAATAATTTTAAATATGGCATGTAATCAAGTGAGATACGCTTAGATTTTATAAAAAGATCATTATATATTTGAACAATTTGAACAACTAGCTTTAGTTACCTGTGTATTATACGGATTTATGAAGAGTTAATTATTAAATAATATAAAAATAAAAATAAAATCAAGTGTGTTATATATCAAATAAGACATAACAACTTTTAATTATAAGGTCACAAATGAGTAAAAACATCCTTGTAAATTACATTTGTAGTAACATTAGTAAGTTTACATTTATTGTCTAAAGCTAAAACCTTCAATCAATCTTTACTCTTAACTTTTGACAAGATGTTATAAATCTGATCATGCGTAAAAATAGGATATTTCAAGTATAAACCGACACTTGACAGGGATTGACCTTAACTTTTGTTTATTGTCGTAGCGAAATATACAGTTACAAAAAACTGTCTTTTTTATGCTTAAAAGGATTACTTTTGACGGGTCAAATCGTGAGCTAGATATTAAATGGGTGTGAGGATATTAGTGTGAAGAAATTAAG
>BJCO01001581.1:0-15887 GCA_018326465.1 Flaveria floridana
CCGTGAAAACACTGGTTATAACTGTTATACGGTAACATGGGAAAATCCATTAAAAAAACTTATTAACAGTGACTCAATGATAACCAAGTTACAATTGAGAGTAGTTACTATTGATGCCATTAAGGGCACAACCTCCATGGAGCACATGCCAAAGGGGCGCTATGCCCTTGAACTCATGAGTTTCTTAATGCATGAAATAAGTTATAAACAAGTATGTATTTCACACCCTGCTGTAATTCATATCAATTTGTGTTCTAATTTTTCTTTAGTCTCTAGTGATTTCAATTACCAAGATGACCATCACCAACGTCTTTATATATATATTTCTGAATAGTAACTTTTACTTTTAAATGTTGCTAATCAACCAACACTCGTGTATGTATTCAAACTCATATCATCAACTCTTCATGTACCTTTGCTAGAATTTTAAATTTATGAGAATTTCAATGTTCTAAACTCTCTCTTTATTTATTTTCAACCCGTGCATATGCATAAGAAAGTACATAAAAACCCTAAAACTCACTAATTTAATAATCACTTAATTATCCTAATCCACATCTTGATGATTGAGCAGATTTAAATATTCATCATACAAATTCTCAAGCATCAATCTTTCATCATCTTTCTCAAGAACCACATCATAATCGTCCATTAGAAAACACTTATCTTCCACCTCCAATAATGGCGTCCATTTTGACCACGAAAAGTCAAAGTCAAAGTCGAGGTCAACATCTTCAAAACCAATCGTGCAACTGGATGATGCACCCTCATTCTTGCTAGAGGTTGAGGATGACACTGAGGAAGAAGGAGTATGACCAATTTTGACTTTCGTTGACTTTTGTTGACTTGTGGTTTCTGCTTTCTGATCATCTAGTTTCATAATCTTCTTTTTCTTCTTTTTGTTCTTCACTGTTTTGTTTTCCCGCGGTTTCGAGCAGTGGTTACTGGCGGTTTCTGTTAATTTCGAGAGATGAGCGTTCCAGTGGTTCTTGATATCGTTGTCAGTCCTACCGGGTAGCTCGGTGGCAATGAGGGACCAACGGTTTCCGTGAAGAGAACGTAGTCGGATAATTGCGTCATTTTCCTCGGTGGTGAAGTTTCCTCTCTTGATACCGGGGCGGAGATAATTCATCCATCGCAACCTACAACTTTTACCGCATCTAAGCAACCCTACACGCGTCCATAGAAACTAAAAATTAGCAATGAGAACAATATAAAATAAGCTTTTATAATTAACAGAGCCGACTCAACATATTTTGAGATCTAAAAAAATATATAAACTAAAGATTATATAAATATATCAAAACGCTTAAAAAGGCACTTTTATAGTGCATCAAGACATATAATGTTAATGTTTAGGCTGAATGTTATAATTACAATTGAAAACCAAAATAAACTACTATAAAAAGCATAATATGTGGTTTCATATTATTTCTATTAAAACGTATTATTCTTCCTTCACAAAGTTATTATTCAATTTCTTTTTTCAAAAATAGTAACCCCATAAATAAACGTTTATTCAATATTCTTTTATTTTTTTTTATCTCTCTCTAGAAACGTAAAATTGATTGATTTACATTTTCAGTTTAGTATCTTATTTTTCTAAAATTTCGAGCCCTTTAAATTTAGGATATAAAACGTTTGTTTTATTTGCTTATACTGTAAATACAGTCATATAAATCAGTAAGAAGTTTAATGTACCAGCTTTAGAAGGTAATGATCGCCATTGACCTTCGCCGTGTGTTTGAATGTGATTGATTAGGAGTTTATCTTCGTCGGCGGACCACGCGCCTCGGTGTAAACCCACCTTTGAGCAGCATGGTGTTCTTCCCATCGTCGGGTGACCGATGGCGGAGATGGGTGGCGATAGAGTGGACGGTGGATGTTGTGAAACAAAGAAGAGGTGACCACTTGTTTTGGTCTTTATAGATGCATTCTCAAAATATTGCACGTTTTAAATTTCAGGTTTGAATAGTAACCAAAATATAATAATATAATTTTAACTTTAGCGCTTTGTGCATGACAAAAATGTACGATTTAAATTGGTTTTCAATTAAATAATAAATGCGACAATGATAATAGTTTGTTGACGTTTTTAATTGTATCAGAATATTTTAAATAAAGGACAATGACACGTACACTACCTTTAGTCCCTTGTGACTTGTGTACATTTGTCATTTTGTTTTAACATAATCGAATATGTAAAAAAGCATAGATTATATTCTAGAAGATAAAGCTTCAATCATTCTATATGAACACTTCAAAAAATGTTTACTGCCTTTTCCTCAAGTTAGGGGAGGTATGGTTACCACCGATTTTTTTTTATATTTTTATTTTTATTTATTTTTATTGTTTGACATTATGAGAAAAGTGTTTTTTGATAGTAGTAGCTCTTTATATATATTTTTAAGTGATTATCGCAGAAGTTGCATATGTACTAAGTCAGTAACAAAGAAAAGGAGTACGTGTGCTGAAAGGAGAAAGCATGTCAGATGAAGTAAGGAAGCAGGACTTTCTCAACAATTTTAAAGGCCCTAAGCAAACAAAAAAACGGGGCTCTTTTGAAAGTTAACATATTATCCGGGTTGGAAATCGAAAACAATAAACTAAAATGTTTAGATTTGACATGTTTATTTTATTTTTTTATTTATTTTTTTTGTAATTTGAATAAAAACCATTTTTATAATTCAATGTTCATTTCTTGTTTTTTAACTCTTTTGCCTTTTCATACGATCCCCTTCATGCTTTCATTACACTTATATATAAAGATTCAACTGCAAATTTCTACTAAACAAACAATATTATAATATATAAACTAAACAAATGAGTCGCAGACTAATCACTAAACAATTGACTAAATACTATATGAGTTGTAAATTAGAATTCAAACACTAACTAGAGAGGTGGTAAAAAGAAATTAACACTGAGAGCTAGATTAAAAAAAACACTTGCAAATCTATGTTCTATATTGCCGCCTGATAGAACAAATAACATCTGTGTTTTTTTATTAATTTATAATATTTTAAGAAGAGAAATGGTGAATTTTTATTAAATTGAAGGTCCAATTAAATTAATAACGTGTATAGTCGAGTCAAAGTTTTACATGTATAAACACTACCCATAAAATTTAAAGGTATGTTAAAATCATAAGCTCAAAGTCCTACCTATACCAGTTTTGGGCTTGAGCTGGCCCTGTTCGAAAGCTGGTTAAAGTTGGAATCGTAAGGGAGGTTAAATATCAGACGTAATTGCACATCCAATAATGGTAAAAGAAAAACATGATGGAACATGTAGAATGTGATTTGATTTCGAATACCTCAATTACATTTGTCTCAAAGACTCTTATCCTTTATTTGTAATAGATCCTATAGTGAATTTTTAGCTTCTTACATGTATACATGTTTCTTACATGTCTACAAAGGGTATCAAAAAGTTCAAATGATATTAGAGGATGAAGACAAGACGACATTCTACACTGATAAATGATTATTTTTGTTGTACAAAATAACCTTTGGTCTACATACTAGTGTTTGATGGATAGAGCATTTCAAAGGCATATTGGTAAAAACATGGAGGTCTACATTAATGAACCTATGATCGATGAAGTGTGTAGCAAATGTTTTTTTTTCCTAGGATATATGGATGGCGACTTTATTATTCATAAGATCATTATATCCACGTGACATTATTAGATGTGTTGATGATAGGGCCACCAACGACCAATATTCTATATTATTCTACACCACTTGTATAATGTAGGATCAATATTGTTTTATCTTTGTAATGATATGATTTTTATTAGATGATATTTTAAATAAAGGAAAAATCACACGTACACTTCCTTAGTCCTTATGAAAAAGCACAAACTTTACTCTAAGAGATAAAGTTTTAATCAATCTATGTGAACGTTGAGAAAACTAGTATGTAATGCCATTTTTTTTCTTTTAAACATTATATTTTTATAATTCGAAAATTATTAGTCCATCATTTAAACATTTCAAAGAAATCCCATAAAATTATTTCTTTTAAACATCAAAAAGATAATATGCTACAAGACTAAATTACTCAAATCGTTAGGTATATATAAAATTACATGGATTGTATTTATTTCCTAGCAATAGATGTTTGTTAAAGTTTTAAATTACATTGACGATCAGTATGATAAAACTTTGCAAGTGTATATATGTATGAAAGTTGACGTTGCGATGTATGTTGTTATGAACGAATTTTGTTTATAATTTATGACATACACATGTTAAGTCATGTATAAGTTAGGTAAATGTTAAAAAATTAAAACAAATGTGAAAAATTAGCTTGAGTTTGCATGCACACATATGCATTTGTACTTAAGAGGTGGGGAATCTAATAAATATGAACTGTAATATAAAAAACTAAATAATTCATGTTGGTTCTCAAAATAATTTATTTGATGAGGATATAAATTACATTTCAACGCACATTTAGTGAATAAGTAGTTAAATGATTACAAACTTGATGTTAACAAGTAACCAAAAACTATAAAGGCTTTAAAAGCTTTAATACCTAAATTAACTTAGATTCCATTTACGTAGAATTCGAAGAAAAAAATAAAGTAGTCACAAACTCTGTAAAACAGATTGTTAAGTAATATGAACATATGAATGTCATTAGTGAAATCATACGTGTTTGAAATCAATGTCTACTTGTAAAGAAGTAAATAGATATAACAAAAGCAAGAAGGTTTTATTGTTGTAAACATATCATGGGTGAAATGACCATTATGATAATTTAAATTGATTTAATATACCCATTTTCTAAATGTAAGGATGCATGTGAAGAAGCCTATTTTAGTTTTCTAAACGTTTAATGCACTTACGAGTGTGTTAATGAAAGTAATGGAGTTTTTGAAAAGTATAAACATATTATAATAAAAAAAACACATGTGGATACAAGTAGAGTTACGGATTGACCCCCTTTTACTCTAGAACTAGTAATTCGAACTGAATTATTATCCCTTGTGATTTACAACTACACAAGTTATAGCTGTTTTTACTAAACATTAATGAATACCATATTATCAAAGTACATTCTTGTTTTCGCATAACTATTTTTCAAGAAAGTTATAAATACATAGAGAGGGGAATGAGTCCTCATTCGAGCAACTCCAATCATTTACTCAACGTAGGCGTCACATCACACTTATTTAACTCGTATTCAAAGATGAAAATGTCTCTTATTATTTCTCTTCCTGATACTCTCATGTAAATGTATATGATTTATTACACATGCTTGTGTGTACAAGAGGGGTGCCGTAAGAATGAGTGGGGTCACTCCCCTTATCTATCAGTTCGGTCTTTCAAGTTGCAACCTTTTACTATCGAAAAAACATGTGTATTTTTTAATCATATCATTAGAACCTCTGTTACATACATTTTGACAACAATGTATCGAAAGTATATCGTCTCAATGATCAACATTATTTTGATATATGTGTTTGATGTGGTATTCATAGACGAGTTACATACGATGGATAATTACTTAATAAGTTAAAACTAAGTTTATATACAAGTTAACATACGATTGGTTGGGTTGAATTGAAATGACTTGACTTAAAAAAAAGAGAAAATTGCATCAATGGTCCCTGTGGTTAACCAAATTGTCTGTTTGTTCCCAAACTTTAAAAACTGTAAAGAAAGTCCAAACTTTTGTATAATCATTGTATGTTTGGTCTCTGACACTAAATTTGTTCATTTTTTATGCATTTCCAAAAATTTGAACTAACTTTTAAATGTAATTTTAGGGATTAAAAATATAACGACCACATAAAAGTTTTTGGGGATCAAATTTGCAATGATTGTATAAAAGTTTGGACTAACTTTGTAATTTTCAAAGTCTGAGGACCAATCATACAATCTAATCAAACCATAGGGACTATTTATATAATTTTCTCTAAAAAAAGTTAAATCTTTAACAATTTATGTACTTACTTATCCGCTGATGATCTAGACAATTTGATAAGTTATTATTTATTAAAGCATAAAATAAAAGATAAAAATATAGTATATATACACTTAATATCATAGGATTTCTTCTTATCTAGCTAAGTAATTAGTTTTAAAATAAATATAAAAGAATATGAACCATTAGACATTTAACGAGTCATTATTAAAGTTCTAAAATAAATTTGGGCTGGCTGCCTTTAGACTTAGGCCCACCATAATTTACTATAATAACTGAATTGAACAATATATGAACTTACTGAAAATTCTATGCCCTCTTTGGGATTGGGCTTTGTGCAGATGAAAGTTTTAGGTTTCTTCAAATTTAAGATCATCTATTCATAAAAGCTTCATAAATTATAGGTATGAGAAATGAGTAGCAGGAGATTTTAGAAAATATAAAATAAATTTAATAAATGATAATTTTTATTTATTAATTATATATGTAAGGATAGAGAACCTGAAGCAAATAATTCAAGAATCAAACTTATTTACAAGTCGATTTATTCTTGATAAGTATAGCCTGGACTTGAGCTTAGTCTTTAAACAAACTGTTTCTTAAGCTCACTACGAGTTCAAGCATGGGCGAAGCTTAGTATCTCCATCTTTTTTTTATGTTAATAGTGTTAATTTTCGATTCGATGGTATAAATTTTTAACCTGTGTAAATAAAATTCTCCCCTCCCCCACCCCACCCCGGGGTAATAGTTGACGCGGTTAGAGTAGTTTCGTCCTTTCACACATCATCACATGGTATATCGATCATAGTAACCACCAACACACTCGTGGTTACAACTTACAACTAACATCGATTCATCTGTTCTATCGATAACATCGTAAAACACCAAAAATCTCACATCACGTAGCGATTCATCATCACAGATCGTTATCAAGCCCTAATTCCATCGCTTCATCGATCCAATCGTCACAAAACCTATTGATTTCATCAGTTTCAACACTGATTTGAACAAAATGAGCGACGTATCCGACAAATTGTCGTATTTTCAAGCGATTACAGGCGTAGAAGACGTCGATTTGTGCACGGAGATCCTCTCCGCCCATGGATGGGACCTCGAATTAGCAATCTCGAGTTTTACATCTACATCGAACTCCGATGACAATAATCCGACCACCGGTGCATCCTCCGCCACCGGCGCCACCGGAGCCACTGTCTCCGACGGTGCGATTGAGAGATTTGAGCGATCTGAAACAGTGAACAACAGCGGAGGTGGAGGTTCGTCAAGTTTAGCATGGAGGATCATCACGCTTCCGATTTCTATAATCTCAGGCAGCCTAGGGTTAGTTTCCAGTGCGATTGGGCTAGGGTTTTGGGTCGCTGGTGGTGTGTTGTCGTATTCGTTAGGTGTAATCGGGTTGAATAGCTCTGGACGTGGTGGAGAATCGTCATCGGCTCCTTTGGTTTTAGCAACGGCTGCAGCGTCGGAGGCGATGAGTTTTGTGACGATGTTTGAGCGTGAGTATGGCGATCGGCATCCGAATTTTGTTCGTGAAGGTTTTATGGACGCGTTGCAGCGATCGAGGCGTGAGTTTAAGTTGTTGTTTGTGTATTTGCATTCGCCGGAGCATCCTGATACGCCGTCGTTCTGCGAGGAGACTTTGTGCTCTGAGGTTTTATCGGCTTTTGTGAATGAGAACTTTGTGGCTTGGGGGGGGAGTATAAGGGCAACTGAAGGGTTTAAGATGAGTAATAGTTTGAAGGCTTCTAGGTTTCCGTTTTGTGCGGTGGTTATGGCAGCTACTAATCAGAGGATCGCTTTGCTACAGCAGGTTTGTAGTAGTTTAACTCTGTGATTTCTGTTTATTTGAAGGTTGTGTTGCTACGCTGATTATATGCAGCTTGAGATTGAAAGTGTTAGGAGTTAGAACACGAAACGTAATTAGTTTGGTAGTGCTTGCCCTAACTGAAATGAAGCACCGTATACAAGTAGTTTAAATTAAAGGCAAATTTGGAATGAATAGTGAGTTTGATCTCTTTAGGTCAAGTTCATGGTATAACTACAATGTATATTAGTCCATTTGGTTATATGCTTCTTGTGTAAGTATGCAATGTACATGGTTAAGTTTACAAATGTTGTAGTATCCGCATTGTGCAACTTATTGGATGGAATGATTACTGATTAGCAGTATATCATGAATGAAGAAAGCACCCTGTTTATCGAGTTAACATGAGGTTAGATTTCAAGCTTTAAGTTTGAGAACTTCTGATTAGTAGATAAGAAGGGGAGGTTTGCTCATATGCAATATGCCGTGGTTGAACTTATATATATGTTGTAACCTCACATGGGCTTAAGGCTTTACATTACTCATTGCTCTTTCATAGACTAGTCCGTTAATGGAGCATAACAAATGTTGAACCAGAAACCAAAGTTTAAAGTTTAAACATTTATGTGTTTGTTATTATGCGCCTTATTTACCTTTTGTACTTTCTATATCTCATGAACTTCCGGAATTGGTATGCTCATTTCCTGTTTGAGATTTGTAAGAATATAATTTGTCATGGCTTTGGCTGTATATTGTATATCTTCAAATTTAAGTGGTGACTTTTACAAATTAGCTTAAGATAGTCAACGCTATATGATAGATTGAGGGGTACCCTTTTAATATGACCGCATAATAGTCGATATGTAACTATAACTTTACTTGAAAAGTGATTGATTTGAAGTGCGTATCCAGTATCCATTTGCAATTCTCTTCAGAATAAATGGGAGGTTTTATCATGAACAACTGCATGTAATTGAGGAATAGAGGTTGCCCTCAGTTAAAGCCCATACTTGGGGTCTTGGATTTTCTTTTCGTTTACAAAGACATTGTAGCATCTTGTTCGTGAAAAGAACAAGTACACAGTTTCTGGCCCTTTCTAATAAATTCCACAGACCAGATAAAAGGGATTTAAGGTTCGTTGCTTAATGGGAGCATGGGACTTGTCTGCAGGGTGCTACCTTGTCTTGGCTTGTTAGAAAAACTGTCTTATATTAGTTGCGGTCTTCATTTGCATTGGATAGTTATTTGATTTGAGGTGTGTACGGAGTTTTAATTTGATTTATGTTCATAACGAGTAGGAAGACCCACGCGTTGCGTTTGTCTATAATAAGCAAGTAATTGACCTTAAAATAATCAAGAACAGACCTAAAATTAACATCTTCATCCCATCATCTGGGTTAAACAAATTCAGTGGATTTTTAAAGAAAGATGTGATTTCTTTCAAAGGAAAATTCATCATTTTACACCAATTTAGGGAGAGGAACAAATCGTTTTGGAAACCTAGATGTGATGATGATTATATATATATAAAGGAGAGAGAAATACGGTTGTTATTGAAAAAAGAGAGACTGTTGCATCAGATAAGGTGCGACATGGCAGCATGTGATTGGTTGATTTGTTATGTACAGTGAATCCTAGACACATTCAGCGGTTCATAATTGTTATTTTATATAATATCTTCCCTCTAAACAACATACCATTCATGGTAAGCCAATCTTTTCTTTCTTCTCTATTTTTGATCTTATAACATCTGTTTATATATTGTTGTAGGTTGAGGGTCCCAAATCGCCAGAAGAAATGCTAACATTGTTGCAGAGAGTCCTAGAAGAAAGTTCCACAGTCCTTGTTGCTGCAAGACTTGAGGCTGAGGAACGTATCAACAACATCCGTTTGAGGGAGGAACAAGACGCTGCATATCAAGCTGCACTTGAAGCTGATCGAGTATGTTCCATTTATTTGCACCGTAATCCATATTTCATCAGTTATATAATATTATTATTACTTTAATGATGGCACATCAGGCTAGGGAACGACAGCGGAAGGAAGAGGAAGAAAGACTAGCAAGAGAAGCTGCTGAAGCTGAGAGGAAGCAGAAAGAAGAGGAGGAGGCCCGTGTTAAAGCAGCCCGTGAAGCTGCTGAGAGAGAAGCTGCATTGGTTAAATTGCGTGAGGAGAAAGGTTTGTCCTTGGGGGAAGAACCTGAAAAAGGGCCTGATGTTACACAGGTATTTTATTTTTCCTCGTCTTACATTATTAAACTCTCATAGAATTACTTGACGTATAAGGTAAATATAACTTTACTTTTAATGGATATCTCAGGTATTAGTGAGATTACCAAATGGAGAGCGCAAGGGTAGGAGGTTTCATTCTACTGCTACAATACAATCTCTGTATGACTTTGTTGATTCTTCAGGCTCCTTAGAAATTGGAAATTACACTCTTGCCACCAACTTCCCTCGTGTTCTCTACGGTCCAGACAAACTATCTTTGTCTCTTAAAGAGGCCGGGCTACATCCTCAGGTCAGTCTTTTTGTGGAAATGAATTCATGAAACTTTAAATAGTAAACTTTTTTTTTGTTTTCAATTGAAGTTTTCCTTTCTACTGCAAGACCATTTCTGTTTCTGCTACAATGCATATGTTCGAATATAAAAAGATACGTAAATGAAAGTTGGTTGGCATCTTTTTGACATTTGTACCGTTTAGGCGACTTGATGGTACCTATAGATCAGGTTTCAGCTGATGACAATCTTGATGGGTAACTTTTAACCACCTTTGATCATAAATTGGAACCCCATCAGGTTATTTTTGACCACCTAAGATCATATATCAGAATCCCAACTTGTAATATTTAATCACTTGATGGTTGAACACCACCCTCGCTTGGTATCTGAACAAGTATTGCCTTTTTGATGAAGCAATCTATAAAATACAATCTTACTCCACGTCCGACAACTTTCTCTAGCCCATGTCGAGAATTGTGGAAAGACGTCTTTTGTTTTCTTTCACCACCATCGTAAGGTGCTGAAAAGCGAGAACACTCACCTGCATTTGCAATATGAATAACTTTTCCCTCCTCAATGAAGATGCTTGCATATGTTTGAAGCTTCACCCCTTCTAGAATAAGGGTTAATAAAGGTTTTATCAGCCATTTGAAGTAGTTTTTAGTTTAGGAATTAGTAAAAAAATGGTTTAAGAATCAGTCTCTCGGACGGCTTTAAATATTACAACGAAGTATCTGTTGTTCTTTATTCACACCTCCTAAGTGCTTGAAGGTATGGTTGTTATGATCTAAGACTAGTAATATCACCGTTAGCATTGCCACCAGTGTTAGCTCTTGTACATACGAGTAAGTCGGGAGCAGTTCTAGAGAGAGCCATTTTACTGTAGATGCGAGAGAATTAAATACTCGCATTCCTTTTAGAGAGAGCATTTATAGGCTGAGAGTTTGGACATGGTTTCGGCATTGCTCGCGCATTTACTGTAGCAACGTCATGTGTTGCCTTGGTGGTTGTTGCATGGCAGTGTCTCCCATGACATATAAATATGAGAAGGTCATGGGTTTAAGTTTCATTATGAGCAAAATGCTCAGAGTTGAGCCATGGGGTTTTCTTAGCAATGAGTTTCCTCCTGAAGGGGTTGGGGGGCGGTCTCGGCTGGGAAACGGATAGGTGGGATCGATTAAGATGATACCTGTCCTACAAAGTAGGGTCGCCACATTTGCCGTTCAATATATATATATATAGTACAAGTTGATGTTCTCTTCTTACAAGCACACTGCCATTTAATGCTTTGTCCATACATCTGCATATTTCGATTATGCGTTGACTCTTTGAGGTATGGATTTCAGTATTGCTTTCCATATTGTTGGTCCGAACATTAAGGTCTTATTGCACCCTAAATTCTGAACTCTAGAACTCCTAATGCACATTTTCCTTGGATCTCGACTAAGAGTGTGTCTACATGACGTTACCCGATCAATAGTAATATGGTTTGTTTCAAATAATCTTATAAACATCTTGTTATTTAAGATTTGGCTTTAGGCATCACTTAAAGGTAACATGCATCAAATATATTCCGTTTTTCTCCAAATAGATATCATGTGTGATTGTTAAATAGACATTTGATCTTCAATTCTCATAACACCCTTTATTTACAAAAGAAATAACCTCATGATGCTTTCTGCGATGCTTCATAAGGTTTTTTGGTATACTTTTGAGGTTTTTCATGATGCTTCGGGATTTCTCATGATGCTTTTCGAGATATGTTTCGAAAAGCATGTTCACCATCGTCATGTCTTTACACTTTGCCAAAAAAAAATAATAATAATAAGCGCGGTTACACTTCTTCTAACTTTGCATTTAAACAACCCATTAAGATTGATGTTGATTTGCTCATCGGTTTTCATTATGCTTCCTTATGTCAATGATCGATTTCCTCCAAGGGACATAATTATCACTCTTCTTATTGTGAACTGCATTAATATTTTTTACCCATGGGAGTCCATCTCATGTTTGTATTTCCAAATACATTTCCCGAGCATCACAAGATTTGCAACTCTTATACCACCAATATCGTGGCAAATTGATTGCTTTTAGGGTGATGTTATATATACCCCCTCTAAATTATTTTTACTTGTTATAGCTATCCACTCAACTTGTAAAAGTAGTTAAATTTTGTTTTATTGTTTTTTTGTTTACCATATCATCCTTTAACATGTTAAACTATTTTTTTAAAGTTTTATCTATATATTATTACTTTTAGTCTTTATATTTTTAGTCTTTTATTATTTTTATTTGTAGTCGTCACGTGTGTTCAAAAAAAGTCAAAAATAACAAATAACTGAAAACCAAATTGTAGCCGTAACCATAAAAGTTGAATCAAATCGTAAATTTGATTTTCATTTCAGTTAACGGTTACACAAAATCTTACTTTATTCGGTTCTGTTATCCGTACAAATAGAACGACAAACGGTTTAACTGGTTTAATCGGATAATCGAACCAAACAAATCGGTTTAAACGGTTGAACTAGACTTGTTTACTTCTATTTCCAATTTTAAAGATATTTTTAAAAGTTTTTTTCAACTTCAGAAATTGTTATATTAATCTTTTATAGAAATATTTTATTTTTATATATGTTTTTAAATTGTTTTATAAAAAGTGTTTTTAAACTTATATATAAAAAAAGGAAAAAAGTTTTCTTCTAAAACTAAAGTTTTATTCATAATAAAATATGACCAATTTTGAAATTGTTTATTAAAGAGGGAATATGATAAGTAATAAAGGGGACGTGTATAGTCTAACCTTATTTTTATCGAAGGCAAAAATAAAAGAAGATGATAAAGAAATGAGGTAAGTTAAACCATGATTCGAAAAAAAAACTTGGTTTGGTTGATTTTGTTAACCAGTATAGAATCTTGGTCGAGTCAAACGCCTTTCTTTTAATAGATCAGATTGTATTATGGGTCAAATAAAAAACATAACAATTTTATTTAAAATGAAGAATCTGGATTCGTTAAGAGAAATTCGTCTAGTAATAACTAGGTTTTTCAACTATTTTATTAAAAATTACTTAAACTATTTTTTTTCAATAAATTAACTAACTTTCTATAGGTGTGTTAATGTTATATAGGTTATCTTTAATAAATATTAAAATTTAATAAGGGAGATGAAACATATATGAAACTTTGTTGCTGTCTACAGATATTTTAAAATTAATTAAAATATGAGATAATAGTAAAAAATATTTAATTAGATAATAATCAAATTTTATAATTGTTAAATGTAAGTTAGAGTGGGGCTTCCTAAATGGTAACTAATATTCATTGTTTAATCTGTCACGCTTAATTATAGTTTAATATTTACAAAAATAATTATAAAAGACTAGAACAACACATAAAAGTTGAGTGACTTTAAAGGTAAACAAAACTTTAAACGATTTTAATAAAATACTTTAAAAACTTGGTTGCCACTGTCTAAAGTTATGGTTATTTATAGAAACAAATTTGTAGCAAAACTTGAAAACGATATAGACTATGATAGTTTTAAAAGGTAAACCGGTTATAGCAACTACGGTTCTTACCCGAAAAGCCATCGCCCCGATGACTATAAATCTTTAAGTCCGTATGCTTATCAATTTCGTAAACCGCTTTCATCTTCCAAAGTTGATTTCTTCACATGCCCTTACAGCCAAGGAAAAACATCCTTAAAAACATGATCTTGATTTAGCATTTCAATTGCAAGATTCATGTTTAACGTTTTGACTAATAAAGTGAACCGTGATCCTAATAGCAAGTAAAGAGGATCTGATAGTTATAGTTGAGGACTTTTGTCAAACACATGACAAGGAAAACGGAGATAATAATAACTTTGTACGCTAGAACGCTTAGTTCTTTTGATTTTTAAGCTTCATTGAAAATGTAGTTATGAAGAGAGGCGAGAATTAAGGTCCCAGTGAGAGTAAGCGTTGACTGGATTTCGCTTCAATGATCAACTAATCAACTTGGGTGTGAAAGAAACCGGATTCATTTTGATGATAAGTTGATTAAAAAACTTGAAAAAAAATTAATTTGGCTTCGCCCGGGTTCGAACCGGAGACCTTCAGTGTGTTAGACTGACGTGATAACCAACTACACCACGAAACCATTGTTGTAATCCGTTATTAAGTTATAAATAAAACCAAAACTTGCTCATTTCCTAAAACATAATAAAAGTTGTTTAGGATGATGACATATTTTGTTTAATTAACATATAATGTTGTACACCTGCATCGATTTGTTTAAGAATTGAATGTATTCAAGCATGCTCAATGACTAACTGTTTCTAGTTTTAACTTCATTAACTACTAACGAAGTGCATAACTGTTAACAGAATATGTAACTGTTTACAATTACATCTATGTACATAACACATACTTATACTAAATATTTCATATGCTAAACTTAGTACCAACAAGAACATCGAACCAAGAGTCTTCACGTCGTTTATTCTGACGAACCGAACTGAAGAACACAATCTGCCATTTAGTTTCCAAAATACACCCCTAATAACATTTGGTGTTTTTAATCAAGTTTGGTTTTTTCGGTTAAGGTTGGGTGCTCAGGATTCAACAAATCGTTGCGATGGTTTACCCCTTATATAAGGACGATATTTGGTTTGTATCTGGTACACTATATTCATAACATGTTTGCACACTTGATCTCGAGTTGAATTATTCAAATTTTCAATTAGTACCAATGAAATAGTTCAATTTGATGGTAAACTTTACATGATTTACAACAGTATCATGTCAAATTTCAACTTTCTTGCATGATTTACAACAATATCATGTCAAATATCATGTCAAATTTCAACTTTCGCGTATTAATGTATCATTATAAATACCTTGACGCATACAAATCTGACCCAAAATAAAGTTAGCTTTCGCGTATCAATGTATCATTATAAATACCTACGGTTCTTATTGATTCCAAACCAATTTTTATATGTACCGGGTCGGGTTGGCTTCGGGTTGACGGTTCCGGTTCTGAAACCTGTTTTTTTCACCTTTAGATTATTCGTATCAGATGTGAGTGTATGGTTGCTGACTTGTTTCGATGACAAATTAATAGTTATGAAAATGGGCTATCGGGCCCAATTACCCCAAACTTTTGGCCCAGTGAGCACAAGCTTAAATTCTAATTTGTAATTTCTCTCTCTCTCGAAAGTTATTTAAATTTAAATGAAAAATTGAGTGAGGTTGGTTCCGTAAACAAACTTTAAACTTTTAAAAAATTTAATCGATATCATAACTAAATACTAAATATTACTAATCAAGAATGTTAATATAATATAATGTGTGATTAACATAAAATTCTAACTTTAGCATGAAATTTATATACATATAGGTTGCGTGATTATATCATATAGTTATATGGATGCATGCACGGTCGCCATACGACATGACGATCAGGGGCGAAGCTTTTAAGGGGGGGGGGGCGCCCCCCCTATTTTTTCGTCCGTAGTGTTAAATTTTAGCCCGGTAGTGTAAATTTTTTGCCCGGTAGTGTAAATTTTTATATAAATATCGAGTTCGCCCCCCCTGAAAAAAAATCATTTCACCCCCGCCCCCCCTACGAAGTTAGTTAAGCT
>BJCO01001582.1:0-15546 GCA_018326465.1 Flaveria floridana
GGGGGGGGATTAAAGATTAATAAATTCTCTTTGCTCTTCTAATTTAGTCAAACATCGGTAATTTAATAAAGCATTTGGGGATTAAAGATTAATAAATTCTCTTTGCTCTTCTAATTTAGTCAAACATTGGTAATTTAACAAAGCATTTCCACATGAGTGGTTTCATACCAACAAAAGGCTCCACCGAAGTTCCCCAGAATTGAAGTAAAAAGCATTTCAAATCTCCACTTCACCAAACCAAGTTCATGCATCTTGCCACCATCTTGTTTATTATGAATCATCAACCACACTAAATTTAAGGCGGTGTATATTTTCAGCGCTTCCCATCAACAGTATACACACCTAAGACACATTTCCAAGTTGTCATGCACTCACAACAATAGTGGGTTGGAGGGCAATATATGCATGTGATTTCATACTATGACTTAGTCCCCAATCTGATGTGTTAAATGTGAATTCATGGAACTTATGCACGTGGTCATGTTTTTTTTATCTATGATATTATTGAGTTTTTGAATTTTAATAATCTCAACTTTTATTTATTGTTGCGGTTAATCACAACTCAGAAATAGACACTTTCAACAAAAGCTTATTCATCTAACAATCCCTCATAATTGATAGTTAACCCGTCTAGTTTTATTCAATGAAATATGAATTGCCAACTTTAAGCTTATTTTAAACTTTACCGCCGCCAACCTCCATTCAGGTTCATTTTTCGGTGTCTATCCCTCAATTAAATTTGAGTCAAACACTAACTTACGCTAAAATGGTCCATGTTTTTTGACAAAATAACAACTTGAAAGTCTAACTTTAAAATGTTGCAATTTTTATATTTGTTGCTTAGGTTTGTAACATTTTTTTAGTCTAATGCTAACTTCAGTTAAAAACAGTACATGTTATTTGATCAACAACTTGAAAGTCTAACTTTAAAATGTCAGCAATTTTTTATATATAATTTGTGGTTTCAATTTGTAACATGTTTGAGAAACTAACTGCCGTTAAAAACAGTCCATGTTGTTCATTTAACATCTTGGAAGTCTAACTTTAAAATGTTGGCAAATTTTTTTAAATATATTTTGTGGTTTCAATTTGTAACATGTTTGAGTCTAAAACTAACTTCTGTTAAAAGTAGTCCAAGTTGTTTGATTAAAATAACAACTTAAAAGTCTAACTTTGAATGTTGCATATTTTTTTCTTTATAGTTTCATTTTGTTCCATGTTTGATGTTTAAAATGTATTAACTTTACGTATTTTACCCTTTTACAAAAGAATGGGTTATTTAAGAGTTGCTCACGAGCTGTATCAAGCCGAGCTAGGGTTTGCTCGAACTTCGTTTGTTTACAAACCAAGACAATTCGAGTTGACTCGGTTTGTTTACAAACCAAGACAAGTCGATTTTGCTTGTTTAAAACCAAACTTTTCTCAAGCGAGCCATTTCTAAGCTTTGTTGAGTATGCCAAAAATCTTCGAGCTATTTCAATCACCCTAACTCAATATGTTTATTACTTGGAGTTGTTTGTGTATAGATATTTGATGTGGGCCCAAGTGTTGAAGAGCGGGTCTTACTCTTTTCGGATGCCCAAGACCGCGCTCAACTGATGTAGTGCACGGAACAAAATCGAAGTACTATCACGTTGATTCTGCGAATACCCGTGAAGTTCTTCACGCATACCCCCAAATTCGACCTGAGAGTCACGAATTTGAAAAGACAGAATGTTTAATTCTCAATAATATCAAGTGTCCTTTTACATTACAAGAACTCAACTTAAATAAACAAACAAACACTCGGGATGGGCCTAAAACAAGCAACCCTAGGCCCAAACAAAGACCCAAAACAAAACCCGAAAACTAGAAAAAACATAAAAGTGGCCCAAAAGCCCATTTAGAGGCCTTGTTTTAGAAAATTAACGGGATAACCTGCCTGCTGTCGTTTTGACTGGTAGCACGTCAGAAACGGAGACTCACAGCCTAGGTTAGGCCCATTTTCGTGAAGCACGGTCTTGGGCCTTTAAAAAGAGTAAGATCCGCTCTTCAACACTTGGGCCCGCATCAATATTTCAGCCATACTACGAGTTGTAATGGAACGTGGAGAATTGTGATACACTACTAAGGAAGAGACCTTGTAGTGATCAATGACACAAACAGGTTTGTCCCGACAACAGGTGGTTGCTATTGGTTCTTTTGATCTATAGTGACGACATGTGGTTGCTATAAGTATCATAGCCATAGTCGTAATAGTTGTAAAAAATTATCGGGATAAGTGTCGTTGGTATAGATCACTCTGTATGAACAACGTATCGTCACAATAGGTTAGAGGTAATAGACTTTATGAATTTAGAAAAAATTTAAAAAAAATATTTCCTAAACAATAATAGTGATATGTCGTTGTTATAGACATCGTCCATGTAATGTTAAATTCTTGTAGTGATAGCTAGGGTCAGCGAGTGGTGTGTTGTTGAGTGTGATGTAGGAGTGGTGGATGGGGAAAGGGGGACGGAGTTAGTGAGTGGACTCAACAATGGTGGGTGAGGTGGAGATCGATGGGCGAAGGTACCTATATCCATGTGTGTTCTTGAGACCGGAATTAATTTTTCTTTTATTCTTCTATTGATTTCTAAAAATTGCTACTATTTTTGGGAGCAAAACAATTGCGGCAGCTTTGCGACTGATTTTATGACCAATTTAATTTTTGTATTAAGTTTTTGATTTTATTTGCCACCATTACAATTTCAGTTACTTTCTTTGTGTCTGTTTTTGTGGCTTTATTCGTTTTTTTAGAGTGGGGATATGTAGTTATACTTACGAGCTTTCTTGTGACCTAGTTAAATATTTTTATTACGTTTTATAACACTAGCGACTATATTTGCGACAAACATAACTACAGTAGCTATGCTTGCAACTGTTTTTGAGACCATATTAAATTTCAATTTACTTTTTATCAACTTAGAAAATTAATTAGCAACTGTATTTAAAACGGATACAATAGTAGTCACAAGATATACAACCAATGTTTAGTTCAATCTCTAATTTTGCAACAATTCGATTTTCGTCACTGATTTCCTACGACCTTTCTTTGTTGGTCACAAATTCTGTCACTCTTACCTAAATTTACGTTATAGATTCCTTGTATTCTTATTTATACTCTGGAGTAATATATAGATCACCGAAAGAGGTTTAGTGGTTTACCATATCACACATAAAACTTTTCGCTTTTCACTTTACCGAAAGGAACTTCCACTGTTTTTCTATGAAAATGCATCTCTTTGAAATCAACACTTATTTTATATATACAAGCAAAGCTCTCCATAAGGGACGACGGGACCCATATATCTCCCATATAAGTAAAAGCAAAAGCACTATACCAACCACTTTGGTTGTTCCTGCAGTTTTAGTGTCCAAAACAATTTAGTCAACCCTTTTGTCACAATTATTTGCAACAAATAGAGAAACAAAACTTTTCACAAATTCTTGCAACACCTTTGGGTTTATTGTTATTAATATTGCCATAATTAACATATATGATTTCATATGTCTTTATTTCTAATTGTTTCTATTGTACGTTCATATAGCTTTCACGCTAGATTTCCTATCTTTATCATAATAATTACATTAAAATCAATATCTTTTTCTCTTCTTTTAATTAATAATATTTTGTATACTTTTATCATTACATTTTCCTTTTTATCCACTCACAATCATTTTTAAAAATATTAAAAAATTTATAACAGTTGAACAGTGATTCCCCACATATATAGATGAGAGGTAACAAGCTCTCTTTCATCCACTCAAAATCACTTACAATCATTTCGTAAAATATAATAAACACAATCAGATAGATACAGAGAATCTATTGTGAATAATAGATATAAAATAGTTATAATTACAATAAACATTTTTTTCCATTCCATATACTTCTATAAATTAATACATAACCAAATGACACGTCTTTTTCTATAAACACACCATTATCCAATAGTTGACAATTTTATTCATTATACGAGCTACATATATTAATTACTTGATATATTACATACACATTCATTGATCTGATGTCAAATATTAATAAGGAATTAGCATCACCATCTCCAACTACTTAAGCAGTGTTGAAGGTATTAGTACCAAAGCCTTCTTCAATCGAATGACGATGTAGTTTGCCTGATGAAGAGCTATTACTTGAATTATTATACCATCTTGCCCAAAAGATATAGTTAAAGAAGTTGATCAAGCTCACTCCTGCTAACACCCAATAGAAAAGATCTAGCCTGTCCTTATTCAAATCATTATCTCCAAGCCAACCACCATCATTCGATCTTGATGTAATCTTGTTTACCAAAGAAACATACACTGAGCTTAGATAAAATCCAAAGGAGTACGAACAGTATGTTATCGCGGTTAGTACAGACTGCATCCCTTTTAAATTCTGTTTGTAAAAGAACTCGATCAACCCCACAGCGGTAAACATCTCAGATAATCCGAATATTAGGAATTGTGGGGTTATCCAAAAGATGGATAATGTTTGGTCATTGTCCAAGAATGAATCTCTTCTCTTTTTCTCCATTAGTGCAGCTGCAACCATTGAAAAGGTGGCCACAAATAAGCCCACTCCTATGCGCTGTAAAGGGCTGATTCCGGACTCATGACCAGTGATTTTGCGCGCAAAAGGGACAAAAAAGTAATCGTATAGAGGAACAACAAAGATTAGCATGATGTAAGGGATAGCTTGCAGTGAGGCAGGTGGAATGTGAAATGATTTTGTGATTTTGTTGTTCATCACACTTCCTTGTGACACTGAGAAGGTTTGCAGTTGTGCTAAAATGGTGTTGAAGATGATTGTGCATGCAAATATTGGGATTACTGAGATTAGGATCTTCACTTGTTCAACCTGATGCACACTGCATAACCTCCATGGGCTCTCCTTTGCATTATTGTTGTTCCCTTCTTGTTTCTTTATGCAGGCTTTATCTAAGAACCTGAAAGTTGCTTGGCACTGATCAAATAAGAACATTTACAGTTGTATTTAACTATTATTGTATGTGCAACTGTTTTGATTACATTAATGGGTTAATTTTATGTTATAATTACTTTAAGAACTGACACTAGCTTGTAAAATTCAATACTATTACAAGAATTTCATCAATTACCTGAATCGATCAGTATGACAAAGAGTCGTCTCATTTGACATGGATATGGTGTTCCAGTGTTCATTTTGGCTTCCATGAAGCATTTGAGGATTAGATTGGGACACTTGACTCCTATTTAAAAATGCAGCAACAAGAACCTGCATAATGTAAAACCAGAGAATTTAGTATGTTGCTTTTCTGATTAAAGAACACAGTAGCTAGCAGTGTAAGCATTTTTAAATTTTGTAATAGCAAATGCAAACAAAGTTGCTTTTCTGATTGAATGCATGCATTTGCATGACAAAGCAATGAATAATTTTTGTAGTGAATCTTCAAGGGTTTCAATAATTATCATTTTGGAATAAAAATATATGAAATCATACAGGTTTTGGACCATCTATAAGAGGTTACGTCCCTACATGGTTAAGGGATTAGAAACTTTTGTTCTTTCAGGAAAAAAAAATCTTGGTCGAAGAAGTCTCTCTATGTCCTTGGATAGAGGAAAGCTTTGCTCGCATTTCACCATTCCCATACCGTAATAAAAGCTTTCAAAGAGTGTAATTTACTGGTTAATTATGTTTGTTTGTTTATGAGAGAAATGATTATAAGAAATTATCCTTTATTTTAGGAGACCAACAGGAACATGTTATTTATATAGCTTATAATGATGTCTTGTCTGCATTAAGCAGCATAATTTATATCATGCTGATGAAGAGACTTCAAAACAAAATTTGATCTTACTTGGGCAATAGGGATTAAAACGCTTCCTCGAGGCGGCTTGTTTCGATAAAACATGGTACCAGAAACTAAGCTGATCAGCCCCATTGCCATGACAACAGCAGACACTCCAAACCCGATGTCCATACCCGAATGTGTTTGTATCCAAACAATAAGCGTTAGAGCAACAAGTTCACCAACAGAGAACGCGAAGTATGCAGCATTGAAGTATGTGGAGAGCTTCTTAGACTGCTTAGAGTCGCTCCTACTGAACTGATCAGCGCCATGAGCCAGCATGTTTGGCTTCACACAACCACTCCCTAATGCCACCAAGTACAAAGCTACAAAGAATATTAAAGACTCAACTCCCTTCGCCTCTACGCATCGATCTCCATCCGTTAGCATGTTGCACTGTGGTGGCTTCAACTGAGGGAGGTGGGCTTGCACTGATAACAGTATGAATCCCTACAAAAATCACAACAAAAAATAGAAAAAAATACACATTTAGTGAACATTATACATGTTAAGAAACTTAACAAATGAAAAATAAGGAACTTACAGATAATTCTATAAATCCAAAGATCAGCATGGTCCAGAAACAACCGAGATACGAATCAGAAAGGTAGCCACCAAAGAGCGAAAGGATAAACACAGTCCCGATGAAGTTTGTTACTATGTTCGCTGCCTTAGACAGCGAAAAGTGCATCTCACTTGTCACATATGTTATAAGGTTATTACCAACTGCTGCAATAGCCATTATCTCAAATGTTTGCACCCCTGCAAAAAATCAAACCAACATATTCATCAAACTACTTTTATCCAAAAAATACCATAAAATATCAAACTTATGATCGTGTTCGAGATATAGCAAACATACCAAGAACAAACACTGCAGCTTTAATACCCCCATGTTTCTCAGAATTAGAGGGTCTGCCTCTCCAATCAACAGTTAACTCATCAGAAAAGCCATCTCCTTTTTGATCTTGCTTCCTTGACTCCATGTATTAGCGCGTGTTAACGATTAATTAATATATGCGAGCAAGAATATATTATGGCACAAGAGGAACAAAAGCTGTTAACAAAAATAGGAATGATAATTGAGGGTGTGTAGCTTAGCTCTCTTTAGTGAATCTTTGGCAAGTTGGCCTCTATCCTCCAACCCATTTTATATAGAGCTATCCCCACTACCTACCCTTATTATTTTTGTAATATAGAGGCCCCCATACCAAAAATTATTGCAACTTTTTTATGCGGTTGTGTGTACATGTGTGATGTGCATTTGTGTTTGTGTGCGTCAGAGTGAAAGAGAGAGAGAGTCAATGAGCTAATGAAGGAATCTTCGGCATACTTACCCATTTAATCTATTGTAACGCATGTTTGACATATCCATAACTTGAAATGTGGGGTGGGCTATATTTTTTTTTTAAAGTTTCCATTGATGGTCAAACAGAATACATATTAATTTAGCCTTAAAAGTTTGGAAAGATCTTTAAGTTGGACTGTTTAGGATATCTTTATTTCTTAACCGAGAGAAATATATTGTCATTGAAGGTCTTAACTTTAAAAGCAGTTATTTTGTGTTGTTAAGCAAAATAATTTTCGTAAGCGCAGTATAATGCATTGATGATCTTTTAACCAACAACTCGGGGATTGCAACATGGTCTAAGGGGCTGTTTGAAATGGCTGACCGGACTGCTGACCACTGACTGCCTGACTCGGTCGGCCAGTAAGCACGTTTGATGTTACTGAACACGCGACTGACCCGGTCCCAAACATCTGACCGAGACAGTTTTAAGGGCATCGCTGACTCGGTCGTCCTCCTCCGTCGCGCTCCTCCCATCAGCAGCCCTCCTCCGTCGGTTGTCTCCCTCCTCCCATCAGCAGCCCTCCTTCGCCGCCCTCCCTCCTTTGCCGTAATTTCTTCGGGGATTGAACCCGATTTGATCCGCAGGTGTGTTCGTTTTGTAGTTTGCTAACTGTTCTAGGGTTTGATTGATTGTTGGCTGTTTGATTAAGGTGGAGATTTGCGTGTTATGTGTCGAATTGGAATGTATTGAGATTGTTGGGGTTTAGGGTTTTTGTTTATTTGGGGAAAAGGTTGGATTTTTAGGTCAAAAATGGATAATTCTGATTATTCAAGAAACAGGAGTAATGATTATTTGGGTGTGAACAAAATTGGGAAAAATATTGGAAAGAGTCCCGTGCATCAACCCAACAAAATCGGTTAAAATACAAGGGTAATACGGTTATTTTTATCATTCAGCATAGTCAGTCAGATACTGTATCAAACAACCAAGTTACAGTCAGATGCATACTAAGTCAGAACTTTTTACTGAGTCAGATTCTGACTCAGTCAGATCTTACTCAGTCAGCACAATCAAACAACCCATAAGGCTGGTATTTAAACATTTATATTAGAATGTCCAATTGATAATTAAAAGTGGAACCTCATTATTGTATTGACTTAACTTTGTTAATATTGAAAACTCAATCAATCATTTCCATTCAACAAAGAGATACATATATAACAAACTCTAAATCAAAAGTGAGAGAAGGAATAAGTGAAAGGGCACGATATACATAATAAATTATATTATATTATATAATATTAAAAAACCAAATTGAGGAATAGTTGGGTTTTTATTTTTATAATTTTACCACACAAGTTTGTTGAGTTATCATTTGCCCCCCTGTTAATACCTGCAGAAAAAATGACTCTCTCCATAGTTAGCGCCTTTGGTCTTTTTTTTGTAGAAAGAGAGAGTACGGGTTGGGTTTCTTCCCATTATCTGTGGTGTCGCCGCCTAAAGGTGGCAGTTCACCCCCGATGTTATGAACATCGCCCCGACGTTACGAACGTCGGTGGTGCTGCCACTGGCTGACGGTGGCAGGTCAACGCTGTCTCTCCATCGAAGTTCACACAACGTCTGTCGTTGTCGATTGCATAGCATGTCATGAAGATGATGAGGTCTCGCCTCCTACTTAGCTGTTCATCCTTTCTGTTAGAGGTGGTGGTGGTGATCGTGAGGTGTTTCTTTCTCGTTGGCGTTGTTTTCTCTGTTACCATAATATTTTGGGTTTTCATATCAAGCAGTTGTTGACTTGATTTATGCTCTACCCTGTTTTTTATTGGTGTGTAATCGACCGGTCTTTGTCGTTGGGCCGTTCAAGACGGTGATGGTTGCAAGCCTGCTGTATATGTGGCTGTAAGATCCTTTTTTATGCTAGCAATTTTTGGGGCTGTGATCTAGTTTCTTATGATTTGTGCATACCGATTATGATTGTGATTGTGGTGATTTTCATTGATGCATTGCGGTAATGGGGTTTATACGTCCTTTGATGAGTTGTGATTTCGGCTCTATGCATACAGTTTATGTTTGTGATGGTCAACAAGTCTTCACCTAAAATATGTTCACCTTTGTTCTCTGTTTTATGTTGGCTTTGTCATTTGGTCAATGACGATGAGCACTTCCTTATCCAAGATTTTGTTATCTGATCTATTTTGCATGTTGTCTTGGTTGGTTGAGGTAATGTGTTCGTGAATGCTTACAAGTGGTACATTATCCATTTCGTTATATGTGTCGGTGATGACGAACCTAAATTGAAGTGTTCATCTAAGACTTTGGGTTGTTTGGTAGTTCAAAGGCTATGATCATAAGGAAAAAATGGTCTTGGTTACCGTCGCTTGGAAGCCCTTTTGGGTATGCAGCTAAAACCGGACATCTATTCTGAGCCCTATTATATGTTGTCCCTTTCGTTATATGATTTACTGATGATGAACCTGAAGCAAAGTGTTCATCTAAGACTTTTAGTTGTTTGGTAGTTCAAGGTATATGATTGTAAAGAAAATATTGTCTCATATCCCGATGCTTGGCAGCCTTTTCAAGCATGCAGTCGTAACCGGACATCTATTATAAGCCCTATTGTAGTAATCTTAACATGTTTGGATTCTTCTATTTGACATATTTGAAGGATGAAGTGAGTATTGGTTAACGATTGGATTTTGTGGTTTTGATATCTTGGATGCAAAAACTGATGTGTCGATGATGATGAGGTTTAATTCATCTGAGACATATTATGGTTCCAAGTTATCATGTATATAGGTATGATGATAAATCTGAGCCCTGGTTACTTAGGCTACCTTCTTATGTTCGACCTTGCCATGGAACGCGGGTAGAAAAACTGACTAGTTAAAATTATATTCTAAACAAAATACAAATTTAAATGGTCCACTAGTAGTCCCCAACAATTGTAGCAATAGATGACCAGATGGCTAAACTAAACTTAGCACAAAAATAACTATCATTGAAAACCTTTAGTTAAGATCTTTGCATATTGATAATCGACGGGAATGTGTAGGATGCAGACGGAGCTCATTTGTACATTTTGTGGCACAAATGAATAATCGATCGGAATGTGTAGGATGTGGATAGAGCCCATGCATACTTTCTCACACACAAATAAATGTTTAGTTTGTTGATGATGTATTGGGTTTTAAGTTAGACATACTACTAAAATATTATCGTAATAACTAGTGTACCTTGTCGAGTCGATGGATGGAATTCAAAAAGAAGATCACAACAAACTCGTATAGAAACAACATTGGCTTCACCTTGGTATTTTGCTTCGACACTAGAACGTGAGATGACTGGTTCACATTTGATGACCACGAGACTAGATTATAACCAAGGAAAACACAATAGCTAGAATTGAAATGTCTCGTGTCAAGGCATTCTCCTTATTTAGCATTATATTTAGTTTCATTGACTTAGTGTATTCTGTAAGTTGTGATCTAAAGTTCCATTGAGGTAGTGGAGTATACATTCCAAATAGTTGAAATATGACACTCGCTTTAAATGGATGAAGAGACATACTTGGTGTATGATATAAGCAATATCAGGGTGAGTATATATTAGGCACTGTAAAACTCCAACTAGACTAGAATATAATATGCCATCAGGTAATAGTTCACCAACCGAGCCACTGAGTTTGAAGTTAGTGTTGGTTGGCATCGAAGTAGGTTTTTATGTGGACATGTTGACATAAGCAAGGATGTCAGCAACGTTGAAAGATCATAAGAGAAATAATCCACCATTAGAAGGTTTAACTTTAATGTGAAGAAAATGACGTAGTTTACCAAGATTAGTCGTAGCATATTCCTAAGATATAGAGGACATAATCTAATGAAGTAGTTTATCATGAGATGCAGTGAGGATTACTTCGTTGACATATAAAAGTAAGTATGACATACGAGTTGTTTTTAAAAAAATAATGAAGAATCACTAGTGTTGCTCTAAAAATCACATGGTGTAATGTAAGAGGTGAATCGACGATACTATACTCTAGGAACTTTTCTAAGGTCGTAAAAGGACTTGTGAAGACGACATATATATGATCGGTTTAGATGCATCACATAAACCCAATGGTTAAAACATTTAAACTGTTTCCTAACGATCTTAATGTAAAAAGTGCATTTTTATTGTTAAACTAACTGATTGACTAAGTACTGGAAGCAACAATAGAGAGCCCTGTACGCATGGTAGCTGGCTTGATGACAAGGCTCAATGTTTCATCAAAGTCGGTACATATTTGTTTGCCTTTTCCAATTACAAGAAATATGCTTTATACCCGTTTTCATTAAAATTATGCTTGAATAACCTCATAAACCCGATAGCAGAAGCGTTAGTGATCTCAGCACCAGTTCCTAAATGTTATTTTCTAATAAGGCCAAATATTTGTCATTTATAAGAACATGCCTGCGAGTATCATTAAGGGCTATAAGGTAGGATATTGGGAGTTGAGAAGTAGGTGATGTGGTTTCTATATGAAGGTTAAATGACGGGTTTGGCTTAACTATCACTAACATAGATTTCACGATCGTTGGATGTGTGGGGGAAGATGGTTGTATGGGGCTTTGGTCGGCGACGTTATTAGGTAATGGATTAGTGGGTGCGTATGTGGGGAACTTGTAATGATAGTAGGTAAGGAAGTGATAGGAGGGGCTAAGGTGAATGTAAGGTGGGTGAGGGTGGTGGTTGGGTTTGTGTGATGATCATAAAAGGTATTGGTGGTTAGGTGGAAATAGCTAAGGAGGGGGCTGGTTGGTAGGAGTATATGGTGTAGTATGTATAGTTTGTGTATAGTGTAGTATATATAGGTTGTGGTGATGAAGAGAAAACAAAAGGTTCAAAGGAGGATAACACTAGTGATGACAATTAGGGATTGGTCAGAATCAACAAAACTATAGACGTGTTATGTAGTGGTGTTAGATTAGCAAAAAGGAAAGTGGATTTATCAAAGGTCATGTGACTGGAAAGTATAACTTTTTTTTAGTGGAAATTTCAAGGCATTGATATCTTCAAAAAGTGGAGGGGTAACCAAGGAATCACAAATAGTAGAGCGAGGTGTCGGGTTGTGTGGACGAACAAGCAATTCACCATAACTAATATTTTATTTTCAATATATGGCATTATCCAAATGAAAATTAGGTGGCCTATAGTGTTTAAAGTATGCTAGCCCTACACTACTCACAATGTTCATACATACTCGACTGTATATATGGATACATGAAAGGGTGCATGTGTGCACATGAACACTCAGTTCATAAGACTATGTAATAATCAGAATTATGATTATATGGTTGTCAAATAATCAAATATCCACACATTAACAAAAGGTATCAACATGATTTAAGAGGTCTTTTGAAAAAGGTGTAATGTGTTATGGCTAACGGGATTAAATTTATGATAGAAAATGGTTAAATTGTTGACAACAGGCTCGGTGAATTACTTCATTGTGACCATAAATGAAACATAAGCCTATACAATAGACTTGTTAGTATTACTATTCAAGTAAATATCATTATAGAAATGATTAGTACCATAAAAGTACTAATAAAAAATATCATACAAAACTAAAAAATAAAACAAGCTAAAATAGAACAAACCCTCAGGTTGCATCCTAGAAGTGTCATATTTATTAAAAAAGTGTTTGGATAGATTTGAATGTACATTCAGCGCTCTATGGGTCACGCCACAAACATATAAGTTTCCCAAGATCAAACTTAACGCTATTAGTGTAGTGTTAAAGAATATCATCTTTGTAAGATGTGATGATTCTACTACGGTTGGTAGGCTAAGGATGAGCCTTCATAGTTGTGTTTTTTAAAAATTGATAAGCCACTTGCTGATATGTTAAATCATAGCATTACTTGCTTATGAGGTAGGTTGCTTTAAGGTTAAGTAGAGAATCAAGTCTCACCATAGTCATTAGGTCCTTGGTTAACCCTTGCATTTGCAGCTCAATCTCTTAGTGTCGTTTCTCATCCAAGGTTAACCTACTAACTTTGATTTGTTAAGAATATTGATCGGGTGTTACCGTCCTCCTTTCACTTATGTGAGAGACATGTCTAGTAACTTGTTCCTAGTTTTTCTTTTTGGACGATTATGGAAACCAAGTACTAATTTTTTGGCTGGAACATCATCCCACTATCCTGTCTTATTAAAATGCTTAGATCTAAGAATGGTGGTAGACAAACTCAACTAGCTCCTTCGCCAACTTATTGATGTTTTGGATGGTTTCCTTTAATCTTAGTTTTTTCTCTGTTTTCATCGTATGCAGTAATTGAGGTGTTAAAGGAACCGATTCTTTTGATGTAAGAGGTGTAGTGACCCAACCATTACTTAGTATCACAGATTTTGTGGGTAGATCCTAACCGAGTGATGTTACTTACTTGAATCAGTGTTTGGTCTATCTAGGTGATGTTTTGGTTCATAACATTTGGGTTAGTTCATAGACATGTAAGTTTGTTGGTGCTATTTTGTTGATGATGCTTGCACCATGAAGAATTTGGTGCTTTGGTTGCGTTAATGTTATGTATTTATGGACATGCTAGGCTTTTTTTCCTCCTTTTAGTGTTTCTAAATCCTATGTTAATTTTTTAGCATTTTGGTCAATATTTGTTTTGTATGTATAGTGCTTGAAACTAACTTTTTTAGTTTGATACAAAATTAACAACATTAATCTCATAAAAAATAACTTCAACACAATGATCAAAAACAACACTCATTTTATTAATTAGAAAAGTTGTACATTTGAGGAGGTTAACTAGTAAGATAATACAAGATAATAAACACCCAACTACTAATTTGAGTTTTTATTCTTAGTTTTGTAACACCCGGAAATTTATAAAAGAAAAGAAAAGAGAATTAAAAAGAAATAAAAATAAAATAACCCAAGTCAAGGGGTTAAAGTTGTTCAAGGGGCAAACTTTAATATTATGATGTTTAAAAAGGTGGGCATGGCCGCCCACTACCCCGCTACACCAACTGCCTCGGTTCTTTAGAGAGAGAACAACAAAGTCCATCATGAGAAGAAGAAGAAGATCGACTGAAAGGTGAGTTTATTCGTGTGTTTTGCTCGATTTCAACTGACTTGTCAACTTTGGACCAAGCTTTATGTGCTCGGTTGTGTGTTCTTGGTTTGTTTAGAAGTTTGAACTCCAAGAGCTCTTGGGTTTGAAGAAGTATTACTCAAAAGCTGTAAGAGGTGAGTTTAAGATCCCTAATTTTCTATTTTAAATTTGTTTTTGGGGCTGAAATGCATATAAACTATCACTTTACAAATTATAGTGTGTTGAAAACGTGTGTTTACCTTTGTTTTACGTGTGGGTGTGTATTTGTGAATGTTTAACCGAATTAGGTAGTTATATGTTGGTTCTAAGTGCTTAGTAGGTTGGATTTGGGCTAAAAATACGTTTGGATGTTGATTGCGGAATGAAATTAGTATAATTTAGACCTGGAAAAGTGCCCATGCGCCTGACCCATGCGCCCTACTGTCCATGCGCCTAAGTGCTCATGCGTCTAGAATGCCCATGCCCCCAAGTGCCCATGTGCCTAGGTGTTCATGCGCCTAACATAGTGCCCATGCGCCCAGGAACTCCCCATGCGTCTGAAATGGTCCATGCGCCTAAGTGTCCATGCGCTCAACTGCCCATGCACCTACATAGTGCTCATTATCCTGTATAGTGCTTATGCACCTGCATAGTGCTCATGCGCCTGCATATTACTCATGCGCCTGTATAGTTCTCATGCGCCTACATAGTGCTCATGCGCCTAAGTTGACTAAGGATATTCTGAAATCTTGAGAAGTAGAAATTAATGATTTAGCTCTGGAATGTGTTGGTAGTTTATGTTGGTGGATGATATGCATGTTTATGGTCTGTTGTTGGTGTCCCTTATTACATATTTTTACGTGACTTTATGTGGTATGTTAACGCTCTTATATCTGAAGTATTATCATAAAGAAGAGAAAGTGTAAGGCCCTGATCCCAGGAAACCTCACAGTTGGTCATTCACAGCAAAAACATAGATTTAAAACATTCGTTTACGTATATATGTATATATATTACAGCGGAAAGCTATAGTAATTGCAATTCATTTCAACATAGTTAAATTAAAATATAAACATTGTCTTTAAACATCAAATACTCTTTAAAATCCTCTTAAATTCTTCTTCATCAAGGATGCCAGTCATTAGATGCCAAGAAGCTTTAGATCCATGCTCCCATCCCATAAGCCCTAACGCTCACCTGTCAACTAATATGCAAAAAAAAAAGTCAGATTCGCTGAGTGAATTCTAGGTTTACTTTGTTAAATAACTTTTGTAAGAGGTATTAGCTTTAACATTTGAAAATAATCATCATCTATCA
>BJCO01001583.1:0-13462 GCA_018326465.1 Flaveria floridana
GTTATATTGTGATCAACTCTTCATAAGACTGCTTGCTGAGTGTTGATTCATAGTGAGTTGAGAGAAAAACCAACCGTAATCGATCCTGCAATGGTATCAAGACTTTATCTTAAAGAATCACCAATGATCACACCCTTTCCTTCACTAAACAAACTGTGAGACAGTTTCTACAGTTTGGTGATGATGCTGACTCTCCTCAAGAACTTGAAGATGAGGAGATCATGACCTTCTTCGCCAACATTAGGTATGAAGGAGGATACGAAGGAAAACAAATAGTCAAAGGGTTAGTGGACTTGCAGTGTAGATTCTTGATACACTTATCCCAACATTGTCTATCCAAAAGAAAGACAAGATGAAATGGTATCCCTGTTACTACATCATCTACTATAAATGCTCTGTGTACTAACAGGCCATTCAACATGCCTGCCTATGTGTTTAATGGCTTGATGTCTAACATATATAAAGGAAGAAGGCATATGTTCCTTATGTATCCAAGATTCCTACAATGCCTCATCAATGAAGCATTTCCCCAACTAGTACCTGTGGGACCTGTAATGGACATCCCCTATTACAATACCAAGTCCTATAAGTACATAAAGAAGAGGGATCCAAGGAATTTCTATAGTGGGACTTTCTTTCTCTTGCTTCCTTGGATGTTAGAGTAGATCGATCAACAATAAGAATAAGAAGATATAGCTCCAGCTGATGAGCAAGCATATGAAGAAGAAGAACAAGTTGCTCATGACCAACAACCTATTGATGAGCATGCAAAAGAAGCACAAGATGAACAAAGGCCCGTGTCACCATATGTTGATGTAGGTGGTGATCTTTACATAGGACCTTCTGTTCAAGAAGCTGAAATAGCTTCTCCATTCAGACCATCACATATTTAGTCTCCACATATGTCTCCAACTCACTTTTCCCCACCTCACACTTCTCTAACTGTTGCTGAATATGTAGTCTGGTGAATCTACCAGCTCTTTAGATGACTCTGAATCATCTCTGGATTAGGAGGGTCACACCATGAGAATGCAAGTGAGACAAGCCCAATCCAAGGGAGGTCCTTCTGAAAGTTATGTAGAATCAGGAACCAACAAACCTGATAAGAAGGATGAAATAATCACTGAGCTGTTACTGAAAGTTGAAAGGATGGAAAAGCTACTGAATAGAAGATCTGGTATTACCCAAGACAGACTTCAAGAGTTGGATGAAAAAGAAATGGAGATTAAAGAACTCAAAGAAAGACATGAGACTGAAAAGAATAAGAAAGAAAAAGAAATAGATGAAGTCAAGCCTTCCCTCAACAAAGCTAAAGAAGAAATCAGCGGGCATGTTGATACCGTAACTCTATAGACACTTGCCATGGAAGAACAGGAATGTTTGATTGAAAACCAATATGTTCTCATTGCTGATCTTAGCAGAGAAAATAAGGCTTTACTGAAAAGGGTCTCAGAAATGGAAACATTGATTAAGACAACTGAGGAGCCAGCTAAGGAGCAAGAAACATAAGGTGATGAACTAGAAACAGAAGAAAGAACCAAGTCTAGGCATGGTGAACAAACTAAAGAAACCACTGAGCAAGACTCTGAGATTAGAGATCTCATCAATGAGCTTGACAACTATACTACTGGAGAGTTCATCATTGATGATGAGTTTTAGGAATTTGTAAGGGATGCAAGACCTCCAGTAGAACACATAGTGGTGATTTCTTAATCTCCAGTGCCTTTGGAGAGAGAGTTGGGTATGCAGATTGTTCCTGCAGTCACCCTTTCTGAATAACAAACAGAACTCATCAGAAAATTATGTGAAGAGATGAAAGTAAAAAAAGAAGCTGTTGAAAAGCAATCAGAAGAACCAACACCAACAACAGGTGAAACCTCTATGCCATCCTCATCCAGAACTTATGTACACATTTACTCAAGGAAGAGAAAGGAAATGTCTAAGAAGGCTAAGGGAAAATGGCCTGTAGAGGAAGAGGAGCCTGTGAAGAAGATGCAAAAAGATGACCCAAGGAGTTTAGCTACAATAGCTGAATTTCTTGAAGAGCATGAAAGGCTGATGCATAATTGAAAGAGATGATTGATATCATTGATTTGGAAGAAGGGGAAATAGAAGGAGGATACCAAGTTGATGAACCTGTGATTAAAGACAATCCAATGAAGGTGGAATCGTCAGTTGAAGAGATGGTAGAAAAGGCACAAACTGATGATTTAATGATCAATGCCATGTTTCTGATCAATCACGATTATGATGCTGATGAAGTATTTGGGATGACTTATGAGTCAATGGTGGAAGAAGTAAGAAAAATGAATCAACTTCTTAATCCCACCCATGTGACTGAATATGAAAGACAATCAGTCAAATTCCCATCATATTCTCCACTCCACTCACCAGAGAGTCTGAAGCTTCTCAAGCTCCATATCCTGATCCTTATGTCATGAGTGATAGGGAAATGAATGATTACCTTTTCAAACAAGGGTACACAAAAATAAGACCGGGCAATATGAAGACAAACTCACTTAGAGCTGTAATCGTTCAAATGATAAATGAAAAGAAAGACAAGATGAAAAAGATAGAAGAAGAGGTTGTAGGAAGAAAACCCAGTTCTAAGCTGTTTGCTCAAGATATTCAGCTCACAACCAAAGATCATGATGTCTTGGCACCCATCCTCAATAGAAATCCTGAATGGTTCATTAAACCTTCTTAATTAAAACTTCAAGAGGGGTTGACCACTTCAGAGATGATACAGGGTGTTTCTGCTCCAAAGGCAAAGACTGGTGTAAAGATCATTGCCTGGAAGTATGACAGTGACTGGAATATGTACATGATCAAAAGGATCTCAGGGTAGTTGCAATTCTTCACATAGTACTCTGCTCTGGTGAACTCCCTATAGATTCATGATCTTAAGGAACTATAGAACTTGAGCTTATCAATCATCATGCAATGCACAGGGGATATGAGTTTAAAGAGATTCTAAAGATATTCAAAAGAACCAAGAACTTCGACTCATTAAAAGGAATTTGCTTGAGGAAAAGCAAAACTATCCAAAATCCCCTAGACAAGAAAAGAAAAGAGGACTGAAGAGTTAGTATTTCCTGAAGTGAATGTTAAACCAACTGAATCATTAAAGAGAAAGATGGTGGCTGGCACCCACACTTCCATAATAATCTCAAATGTTTATTATGATGAAAAGACTTATGAGATGGTAATTAAAAGTAAGTGGGGAGGAAAAGAGGGGGCTAAAATCCATCTATTTAGTGGATATGAAGTGAGACTTCTTGATGAATCTTATATCCACTACATCTTCTCTAGACATTTTAGAGAAATCAACAATAATCTTGGAGAGGCTGACATTTATTTCTTCCTAAAGTGCATTAAGATTTTGAAGATGGCATATGACAGGATTAGGCTCAATAGAGCAGAGAAAGAAAAAGAAGATGCCTCTTAACCTGGGAAGCATTGTAAAGCTTGAAGTAGATGCTGATGGAACTCTCCTGATTCATAGAGATGGGTTATCCACTTTGGTGTGTGGGAACATGTATATCTGAGGAAGATGCTAATTGAAGCAACTCATGCTATGAGCCAAATGAAGATTCATGTTCTGACTAGAGACAGGATAAAAGAGGCAACCAATTTTTCTAATATGATCAAGGCTATTTTGGTCCAACTCTCCCAGACCCAGGTACAACTCTATTATCACCGGTCCAAGCACCTATAGAAGATCCAACTGAATATTCACAACCTCATCCACCATCAAACCCTTAAAGTACTTAGGCTGTATAATCTTTACGGGGAGTTTTGTTAGACCCTGAAAGGATCATACATGCCAATGCAAGTGCTGGTTGATGGTTGTTCTGTTAGCAAAATCCCACAAGTCCTAGAAGAAATACGGGTAAAGTTCAGAAGGCTAAGTGTTAGCTATCCACATTTGTATATGTGGATGGCCAAAGAACAAATGCTGACAAGTATTTGTTCTTTCATATGTAAAAATACGGACAGACAGAACAAATGCGGATGCACTTTGTTCTTCCGCATTAACTAATGAGGATACACAAAGAAATGCAGACAAGTGTTTGTTCATCCGTATTTGTCAATGTTGATTACAAACACTTAATGCTGAAGTCCAATAAGAAATGCTGATGAAGCCTAAGGCATCTGCATTAGTTAATGCGGATGCTCAGCCATAAACTCTGATGAAGAATTTTGTACTTAGACCAGTATTTTGATGTATTTATCTAGGTAGTTTAGTCTTTTTGTACAGGCTTTATGTCAGCCTATAAACAGAACGGGATATCCATCATATGTAAGTTTTTCGTTTGTAAGATACCTAGTACTCAAGTTACGAGGTTTTGAGGTTGTCATATCACTATTGTGAAAACCCTAGCACCATCTATAACTTGTTTGTACACCAGTCAATATACAAAGCATTTATGAGTATATTTTTATCATTTATTGTTCTTTGATTTTGTATTTCCGCTACATAATCATTGACTCTGTCATCATATTCGATCCTTGTTGAAATCACATCAATAGAGAATCTCATTCTCGGACCCAATCAGCCGCCTTGAATGAACTCAAAAGAAAACATAATAAAATATCGCCTAATTATTTAAAACATAAAATTAAAGTCCTAAGCACACATAACAAAATAAAAATAAATAGACTAAAAGTAAGATAGAGCCATGTTTTGGTTACGGGTCCTTCGCTACACCCTTCGCCACACGTAGTTTTTAATGAGGTGAAGGTTTATCAACTCTGAGAAAATCTTAGTTTGTACATCGATTTACCAATTAACCGATGACCATTAACTTTGAAGCTTAGTCCCTCATTGTTTTCAACCTTGATAGCATTATGTGGATTGACTTCTTGTTCTTTTTTATAATAATTATTTTAAATTCTTTTTTAATGTAAAAAAAAATAGTAAAAAATTTGGATTGTCTTTCAAACTATCATGTGTCCCCGGTAACGGCGCCAAAAACTTGATGAGTGTAAAAAGTATATATATTTTGATAAAGGTTTTTCGGACAGATTCGGTTTTAATTGGTTATTACTGTTACTAAACTACATACACAAAAGGCAAGGGTACTTGTCGTGAGGTAATATAGTGTTATAAGAACCGAGTATTAATCCGTGGACACACCAAGCCTACTCAACGACCCTCATAATTGACTATTAATTTTGATTTAGAAAATAAAGATAGATAAAGATAGATTGAGAATTTTGGTGATTCTTTCAGTGAAGTAAGGCTTCTATTCTAATTTAGATTACACTTATATAACTATGATCAATTTGTGGCGTGGTTAAAGATATTGATTAAAGTAATTATGTTAATGTTTGTAAATGTGAGCTGGCGCGATTTCTTGTCTATCCGCTCCGTAGTGACTGGGACCACGTCAGGTTGATATTTACTGCTTAGATCAAAGCCTCTAGTAATGTAGATAAATCTTTTATAACCTTTTGACATATGATTTTTAAAAACGTAACTTAATGTTTAAAAGAAAGTTGATCAAGTTCCTTTCTAACATCCATTAATTTTAGAAAATCATAGTAATTACTGTAGATTTCTTAGACTAATAAAAAGGAACCTGTAAATGATCAGAAAGTTAAGGTGATATGATTTCTAATAATCATTTCTAGTTCATTAGCCATATATTTATTATGTAGACTCGTTTGGTGATAAAAGTTGGTCATACGTTTTTCTACCTTGTATGACATTCACAATTACAAATCATAAGTTTATAACTTTCCGTTCAAATGTAGATGCTACCCATCAAAAGTTTTTCCAATATCACCATAGCATTAACATAATATAAATAATTAGTTCATCACAAGTTACATAAAGTTCACTAAATTAGGATAGCAAATAAAGTTTAACTCATAATGAGCTCGAACATAACAACAAAGATAGAAGATAGTAATGAAATTAAAATTATCGGTAAAATAAAAACAATCAAACCAGTGATTCACTATGGATGATGTTAAATGATCCTGTGCTTCTTCTAAGTTTTGAATGGACCTCCAAAGGCTGGGTTCCTGAGAGAGAACACCAACACTTCACCTCCTAAAATCTGTCCTTCAAAGTTGAAAATGAAGTCCTATATATATGCTTTCTGGAGTGTTTAAGCATGACCCCGTGTCTAAAAAGCACGGCCCTATGGTAGTAAAATGCTTACGTAAGTTGGTCGGCTCGTATGCTCAGAAGCTGTTAGGGCATGCCCTCGTGCCTCATGTGGCACGATCCCGTGTTTGGGGTAGTCACACCCCCGTGCCTCATGAGGCACACACCCATGACTACTTTTTGGGAACAATACTTTTTGTCCTGTTGAATGTCCAATCACGGGGGTGTGCTAATTTAAGCACCAGGGCGTATTTTAGGCTGGTCATGAGGACGTGCTTAATGAGGCACAAACCCATGGTTGAATTCCGGAGCTTGTTTTCTTCAATTTCTTCCTTTTTAAGCGCCTTTTGTTTATCTTGGTCTTTTCCAAGCCTGAAAACATAATATGAACGATTTAAGTATCAAATCATCATTTTTAGTAAGAGTTTCTGAGATAATTGATATGCGATTGATATGTTTTATATGTCTAATTTGGGGCACATCAAACGAAAAAATTTACTATTAAATAACTTAATTTGTTTTGATGATTTAAAAGCAATAAATGTGTTTCTTAATCAATATTACAAATTGTATTCATAAATTTCCGTTTATTAAATCATTTAATCAAATATTAATAATTTTATAATTTATAGAAAATTTTTTTATAAAGTTATAAAGTTTTATTATCATTTATGAATTTTAATTATCAAATTAAAATAAATCATGAATCTACAATTTTTGTACAAAAATATAAAGTTTGTTTTATAAACTAATGAACGATTTATTTAAGTTTTCTAAAGTTTGGGTTATATTGTAATTTTCAAAATAATAATCATTTGAACTTCAGGGGTTAATTGAAAAATTGTTTTAAAACCCATGCCCCCTCCTGTCGACCCCTGCTTCTTTGGTCGATCTTCGGCAACCATCGAAACCTTAATTTTGACAGAATTAACTAAATCGAACCAGTTTTCCTTGATCATGATCATGTTTCGAGCCGAAGACCTCTCCCGAAATCGATATAACTGTGGTATTGATGTGTTCAACTAAAACTGAAATCCCATTCAAATCTTTTAAACTGTTTAATACTATTCATGATAAAATTAATCAAACAATCGAATAAAACATTCATACGATTAGTACAAAGTCAAAGCTACTCGTAATTATGTTTAAATTCTGTAATTATATTTGAATCAAAACCGAAACTGCCAAGCCTCACATTAAACTCGTGGATATCGAAACAGTTTCAATCTAACTTATTCGGTGGCGGACCCTGAAACCTTTTTATGGGGTTCAGATAAATTTTTGATGATCCATTAGCTATAGTAGAAACATAAACTCTTTTGGTGCAATGGGGTCGGGTCAGTTTCATTGGCTATTGTAAATATGACATAAAGTTACTTTTGCTAATATCCTACTGACTTGCTAATCGATTTTTTAATCATAGAGACAATTGACAATTTAAAATGAAAGGTGTGCTCCACCACTCTCTTCCGATCTTTGAGTCTGCGACGTTTTTGTCCACCGCTCCATTGGTGGTTTAAGAATAAAGTTTTTTTAGTGTTTTAATTTAATGGGTTATATGTATATTGGGTAATGAAAGTTGTGCTTTAAGGTTAAGAGTATTGGCTTATTAGATAACAAATTGATGAGTTGAAACTCATGAGTTTAATATAATGGTCCAAAATCATGTTTTTATAAGTTTATATTTGTTACTTTTTGTTATAACGTATTGGTTTATGTTTGTAAAACTTTTAACTTTTATATTTTTTAGTTCGTTGGTAATAAAAAAAATTATTTAATTTTATATTTCCAAAATCATAGGTGTCGTTGCCAAAATTTATTGTGGCCAGGTTGGAAATATAACATTACACGAGTATAATTTTTTTCATTGGGTTGGGTGAACCCCAACCAATGTGGTTGGGTCCACCCCTAAACTTATTTAACAGAGGGTAAATTCTCGAATGGACCCCTTGAACCTGTCAAGTTCATCAATTGAGTACACAATACAAATTCACATCAATTTCAATTATCACCTGTATCTTGAACATGCAACTCAGACGAGATTCACGTTAGAAGCATTCTAAATTAAGATTGAGTGAGGGTTAATATGCCTCATCAACTGCAGCTTCCCACGTTGTCAATTGCATCAAAACAACATCATATTTCAGAATCAAAGTTTCCAAACGGTTGCACTATTCCTTGTTCTTATTTTTCAATAATTAACATCAATAAGCTAAATCAATTATGCATACAAAATCGAAATCTATTCTTTAGCAAAAGCCCTTCCGTTAATTTAGTTAAAAGTTTCGTTCTCATGTTTAATTCAGATTGACTTAGAATCTAGGGTTCTTGAAAATTTAGGATATTTAATTACTAATGTTTGTATGAATTTAAAATCAAAATTATTTCATATTATGGGCCCTTATCCCACTAGAAAAAATATTGTCACCATTCAAAGGGATCCGGGTTTGAACTGAGCCTTCCCTAAGCAAGTTATTTTTTTTTTAAATTAAATTCGGAAATTACTTTTACATTATTAAACTAATATAAAAGTCATTTTGATAACTAAATTTATTCAGAGAATATTATTTAGTTTTGAAATTTGCAAATTTTTAACTTCATATTCTTATATTTTCTTAAAGATTTCAAATAGTACAAAATTTATTTATAAGTTTAAACACTTTATAAAAATAAATCCAAATTAGATTATTTCAAAATATCTTAAATCAATATTTTAAAAATCATTTAAATAATTTATCATTTAATTAATTACTTCTTTGACAAAGTTTTAAATAGCTAATTATTAAACTATTTATTTCTTTCTATCACACTTTAATATTCAAACTTTATTTGATAAATTATTTCAATTTCACTAATTATTTACTATTATTTGTAATCTAAATCATTTAATCCATTTATTATATTTTATTTAGTCAAGTCCAATAAATTAATTACACTGTTTTAAAATCATTTGTTAAAAACCCGAGTCTAAACTGAAACTCTAGTTTTCTAAATCAAACTCGTTTATAATCATTATATTGCTTTTAATCTAAGACATCATTTCTTATGTTGACTCGTGAGGATTTTGGTGCCTATTGTAGCTATTCACTATCATAATTTCATTTAATTGTTAATGTTAGTATTCATAGCTTATTTTTAAATGTTTTATATTTTAAAAAGAATCATGTGATTCAATTTCTAATTATTGATATTTATTATTATTTCATTCTAAATTCAATTCAAGAAATGTTTTGTTATTACTTGTTATTATATGTGCGTAGTTAGATAAACTTGATGTTAACGCAATTATTAATTCATACAAGCATGCTAACAATGATAGACTATTGGTTTGACAAACACATCTCATTTTCTTATTCGCGTGGTGGTTGAAACCAGAATCATACACTCTATGAGGTTTCATCTGCGTACCGAGTCAGTTCATTTAAGTTTTATTTTGTTGGTTTGTCTTTTATGTTACACTATTGCGCTTATAAGCCTTGACACTTCCATGTGAATTGAATTCTTTTCATTTATTTTAGTCAGTCTATATATGTATTCAAACTTGTGTTTACTCACAACCAATTATTTAGCTAACTCATTACTTTATAACATGATTTCAGAAAATGCTGATTAATGGACTTCTATATGCACATTTAGGGCTTGGTTTTAGTTAAAATTAAAGACAATTTTATTATCTTTGTTTTAACTATTATTTTATTGTAATATATTATTTTATAAGTATTAATCAATGAAAATGACATTTAATATTATTTCAACGCAATTATTACATTGTGCTATGACCAATCGATTAACATTCGACCGCCCCAATAATTCCGCCATAGGTCGGGGTGTAACAAATTGGTATCAGAGCCATAGTTATAAGAAATTAGGTTATTAGAAATGAAATGACCAAGACTATAACTAAGTTCGTTACACATGAGTCCATTCATGTATTTTATATGCTTAGACAGGATTTTATGTTCCTTATATGTTTGGACATTATTATAGGTTATATTTTTTATATGATTATTCTTATACCTTGCTTACAATCAATGCACACACCATTCTCAACACATGTTCTACGGTATTATGCCTAAATCAGGTGGTTCTCAAAAAATCAAATTTTGGATTGTTATTCATGGTTTTCAAATCCCGTCAAAGTCAGTGTCCCAAACTGAAAACATATAATGTTGGAGGAGTGGGATGCCAGTATCTCGAGGTGGTCGGTTTACGCAAGGTATTCATATAAATCAAATAAACCTATGGATCTATTTACCTTACCTGGGAACTCTTGGGGTGAGTGTCCTCTTATAGGTACGCATGCCTTCATTAAAATTATGGTTGACCTAATACTTTGATAAGTCAACGTATTTATTTTAGTTTGTGAACCAAACATTTCACTCGAAATATATCAATTGTTATCTTGAAATATTCTAACTTTGATTTTCATTTTCTGAAACTATAAAACTCATCATTCAATTCTCATAAAGTTCTTAGTAATCTTTTCGAATGTCTTCCCATTAAAACTGTTCACATTCTTGAACACCCATTACAATCGCATCTGTTATTCCAAACTATATTCTTAATCTTACCAAGCATGATTCTCCTATCAATCTTCACACTTTCATATTCAAACTTTATTTAACAAATTACTTAATAATTCAATTTCACTAATTATTTATTATTATTTTTAAATTTAATCATTTAATCTATTTAATATATTTTATTTAGTCAAGTCAAATAATTTAATTACTTTATTTTAAAATCATTTATTAAACCTGAATTCTAGGTTGACACACTAGTTTTCTAAATCAATCTATTCTATAATCATTATATTGTTTTTAATATAATACATCGTTTCTTAAATTGACCTGTGAGAATTTTGATGTCTATTCTAGCTATTCAATTTCACAATTTTATTTTATTATCAATATGAGTATTCATAGCCCATGTTTTAATGTTTTATATTTTGGGCTAATCATATGATCCCATATTTAATAATTGATATTTATTATTATTTCATTCTAAGTTCAATTCAGAACATGATTTGTTATTACTTGCAATTATGTAAAGCATATTTAGATAAACTTGATGATAACACAATCATTAATTTATACAATCACGGTAACAATGATAAATCTATTTATTTGAAAAACACACCCTATTTGTGTTATTCGCATGGTGATTAAAAGCGGAATCATACATTCTACAAGGCTTCGTCTGCAGGCCGAGTCAATTTATTCATTAGTTTTGATTGTGTTAGTTTGTATTTTATGTTGCACAGTTGCACTTATAAGTCTTGACTTTGTTACGTTAATTGAATTTTTTTTAATCATTGTAATCAATCTATATATGTATTCTACCTTTATTTACTCACAAGCTAATTCGTTAGCTGATTCATTATTTTTTCATATGATTTCAGAAAATGCAGATTAGTGGACTTCTATATGCACATTTAGGGCTCGGTCTTTGTCAAAATTAAAGACAATTTTATTATGTTTGTTTGAATTATTATTTGATTGTAATGTGTTATTTGGTAAGTATTATTCAATGAAAATGACATTTAATATTATTTTAATTCTACCATATGCTATGAGCAATCGATTCATATTTGTCCGCCCCTATGATTCCGTCATGAGTCGGGGTGCGAAAACAATTGGGACGGATGTTGTAGTTTCTCCAAATTTGTGACCAACATTGTAATATGAACATACCATAGGGACAAGTTGTGCAATTAACTAAAACGAATATGGGGCCCTTTTGTTTTAAGTTAATTGACTATATATATAAACACACACAACACAATATCATCAACTCTGTCATCAGTTCCAACTTCTACAGCACCTTCCTCCGCCACCGGCCACCTCTACACCTCCACCGTCACTCCACTTGTCGCGACCAGCGATCGCCACACCTCCAGTAGCCACCGCGCTTCCGTAGCGGTCCCACTAGTCGCCACCACTGCTTCCACAAAGTCTAGTCGCATACATACCACCATCACATCATCACACCATCGTTTATCATCATCGCACCCTCGTATACCACCACTATCGTCCATCATCATCGCACCACCATAAACCAGCACCAGGGTTAATTAACACCACGCCGCCGTCTATCATCATCGCTCTATCTCCATATCTAGTTTTGAATTGGGAGCTTCTATTTCTATTTGGATTCGATCTTCGTGATGGTGGTGGGGGACGAGGAGGTGAGGGCGGTGGCGATGGAGGAGCGGCGTTGGTAGTCTGAATGTATATACATATTTTTAATTTAATGATGTGGGTCTGCACATTTGTTAATATTTATATATATGCATATATATATATATATATATTTATATATATATATAAATATATATATATATATACACACACATAGGTATTTTGGTGTTTTCACTTTCACTTAATAAAGAAACTTAACAAAAGTTAGTGTCAAGGGTAACGACATGGTTTGACAAAAAGTCAGGACCAATGTTTTAAATTCTAAAAGGTTGGGAGCAATATCGCAATAGGAACGTACCATAGGGGCCAATCATGTAATTAACTCATTAGAAAATACGTGTCGGAGAAAATAAGTTAAAGGAAAATGCCACAGTGAGGAATAAGTTTACTTGTCCGCCTTTTTACTCACTCATATTATTTTCATTGATAGTTACTAGCATATATGCGAATGGAACATAAAAACTAAAGAAACTTTTATTGTAGAACAGTATAAAGAAGCAAAAAGAAAATAAAATGATACCATGCATACATGTTTTAACATTGGCACAAGAAAGTTAGTTTTATGATTTTGAATTTTATAAAATTTACTTAATAAAAAATTAACTAAAACATATTAACAAAAAATCCAATAACTTACACATAAATTAACAAACATCAACTATTGATAAATCCATTATCACGCGGGACCATTACACACTATAACCAATCTTTCAAAAATTAATTAAGCGCATTACCCATAACCTATTAATAACTATTACGAACCTAGTGTCCCACACCCATTTTAAATAACAAGTTTTCCTTAACCAACTTCCTCATATCTATTCCCCATCTCTACTATCGATATCAACCTCGGTATACCTGGCAATTTTGACCCAAATGTGTAAATTTGAGTTGATTTGGACATTAGTTATGAAGTAATGGACTAAGTTGGGTCAAGCTAAATTTTCTAAAGGGTCAAGGTGGGCAAATTTAAAATACTAGAAAATACTCAATGGGTCAAGATGGATGATTGAAAGTTTCTAACGGGTCAGGATGGGCTATTAGGTTTCCTGTTCTGAGTTCCTCACTTAACCCATCTTCTCCATCGTTCCCTTACCCACTATCTGCAAATCCAACATCGATTTTGATTTTTGGAAGAAGTATG
>BJCO01001585.1:0-15540 GCA_018326465.1 Flaveria floridana
CTTGTCTTTAACAAGACCAGACATCTCATATGCTGTTCAAGTTTTGAGTCAGTTCATGCATGCCCCTTCTTACACTCATTTGCAAATTGCATTTCGATTGTTGAGATATTTAAAATCTTCTCCTGGAAAGGGGCTGCTGTTTTCAAATCTGATTCATTTAATGTTATTGCATATGTTGATTCTGACTGGGGGAAGTGTTTGTCCTCCAGAAGGTCAGTTACCGGATATTGTCTGTTCTTAGGAAAGTCTCTTGTCTCATGGAAAAGTATGAAACAGGGGACTGTTTCCCGTTCGTCTGCTGAGGCAGAATATCGAGCTATGTGCTCTGCCACATGTGAAATTATGTGGGTCTTAAATATGTTAAAAGAGTTGCAGGTTCCTTATACAATTCCTGTTAACCTCCATTGTGACAATTCAGATGCTATTTCGATTGCTGCAAATCCTGTTTTTCATGAACATACTAAACATTTTGAACTTGATCTTCATTTTCAGCGTGAAAAAGCGTCTGCTGGCATAATTAAAACTGTTCAAATTGGTTCAAAATTGTAAAAAGCTAATATTTTAACCAAGGGTTTGCCTGTTGTTCAGCACTCTCTGTTGTGTGATCAACTTGGGCTGTTTGACATGTTTACTAATCAAATTGAGGGAGGGGGGTGTTAAAATATGAGTCTCTCAATTTTATTAGTAAATATATTTTTATAACTTTATCTTATTATGTTTTCTATTCTTTGTGTCTTTCTCAGATTGTTAAGGATGGGATTGGCTGTTATCAAAGATAAAAGAAGCCTGTTGATCTTTCTCCATCTATAAAGGTGGAGCGTCTTCTAGGGTTTCTGTATCATTCGTCACCGCCTCATCTCTCTCATTCACACATACGAATAGCTCTCTTGTTTGTTCATCTTCTCGCTCGTATGAGTTCTGGTGTTTGATATATCTGCATAACCTTAGTGCAGATCTCTAGTAGTGATAAGATCTCATTTGTATTTGTTTATTCTCTTTGTATTCATAAATCATTTGTTCTTGTTTCTGTTTTGGATTCTACTCTGTAATCTTGAACTATTTGAGGTTGGTTTCATTCTTGAAGTATTAGATCTATACCATTTTACAAAAACTAAGAATCAAACTGAGAATGAATTAGAAACAATGATGGGAAAACCGGAAAAGGATCACATCTGCAAAGCCACTTGTATGAACTAAGTTTACCAATTGAAAATCATATAGATATGGTTTATTAAAGTACATGAATTGATAAATAATCCAAAAGCCGAATTACCAGACTATGATGATTAACGATTTAAACTGAATAACATCACAACTAGGTTTTCTACTTTAAAGATTATCAATTTAGAACATATAGGGCAATAATCCCAATTGTGAATAATAAAAACCCAATACTGATCAAATTCATTGACTATTGAAATTCAAAACCATTTAACCAAACAGTAAACATGTAAATCAAACTAACCAATTGAGTTCAACTCATATCTAAAGTTAAGATAATCGTTGGCTGAACAAGCAACTATTACAAACCCTACACCGTGGAATGATCTTGAATGGTTTAGCCTTGAATCATCTTAATTATGTATTTAATTATTTTTATTTTGATCTTTGATGCATAAACGAAGATGTAATTGAGATGATTTGGATGCATCTTGATCACCATTTTCACCCAAAAGTTATCTCTAAACTTGCAGATCTCGTATACCCTCATAACTAGGGTTTCAGGCTTTATAAGACGGGTTTAAAACACAAAATAAACCTAATTTCACACGTGCTCTGGCATACCCTACGCCAATATTGGCATAGACCATACCCCAATGGTTAGAAAATGACGAACTCCTTTTCATTACGGTGAGAAAACAGGCTGATTACGCCGTCAGGGATTACATCGTCAGTGTAAGCTACGCTGAAAGTGGAGTATGCTACGTCGTAAGTGTAGTAAGCTACGCCGATTAGTAATTTTTCTCCAATCTGTTCTATTATGCGCATGTCTAAGCCCGATTCTGTTGTAAGAATATGAGAGTAAAACTGAGAAACAAGAAGGTGTTGATTGCGTCTTGGATTATCTTAGAGTCATGATTGAAATCACTCTCAGATAAAATCGATTTGTGGCACTCCAATTGTTTTATCGGATAAGACTAAAATTTTTTACAAGAACAAAATTTGATTGTGAAAGGTTTTGTGTGTGTGCCCTAGCCTCTTGTTTGTGAACGAGTATATATATATATCAAAATTAGTTTTGAAAACTGATTATAACTTCCATTTGGGTTATAGGCTGTATTTATCAAATAAGGTAAAACAACTTTACTCCAGTATTTAAGCCCAAACAATGTTTATAATATTCATGCCCAAAATCAATTATAATGTTCAAACGATGAACATTATATTTTCACCCAACAAGTTATAAATGTTAATATATTTATTATCATTAGCTTAAACGAGTATATCTACATCTCCTAAATCGTTAATAACTAATGATATTTACTCGATCAAAGTTAATCCAATATTATAAAATCAATATTGATAATTAATAAAATTACTAACATTCCTCCCTCATTTTAGTAATATCAATGATTAACTTAACTAAACCTTTACACAAAACAAACTAATGCATAAACAGAAATATCCTAAGGGTTGAATTTCTATCTTAGTATATCACACGATTCAAATATCTGAATATCAAAGGTTCCTATTATTTAAACCTTTGTTATTCTGTTGAATACTTGAAGGTAATATACACAAACGTTTACAGATTCATTGTTCTCGCTTGACACGATTTTTTAGTAGCTTGTGTCCTAATCCTGCAATGAGTATATCAAAGCCCAAGTCCAAAGTTTCTTGAAGCAGCTAAACTTCATACTCATATAGGTAGCTCTTTGGATTATTGCACCTGCAAATGCAATTTTTCAAAGAACTATTAAGAAGCTAAGCTTCAACCTAACGTATCTTGCAGTCTGAACACATACCTCAGGATGATTTAATAATGTGTTTCAATATCTTTACGACAAGCTTTCCATATTGAATTCAACATCTAACTTTTTATTAGATGAGAATTGGGTGTCCTGACATAAAGACCTTTAAGTGGACTTTAAACCTATCCCCACAACTGATTTCTTCACGAGATCTTTAGTCAACCCTTTGGTTAAATGATTAGCCATGTTAAATTCTGATTTTAAAAGTTGTATAGATATCACACCATTCATAATTAGTTCTCTAATCATGCTATGCCTAACACCCAAGTGCCTTGATTTTCCATTGTATACATGACTATAGGCCCTAGCTAATGTAGCTGCACTATCATATCGGATAGATATATATGATATCAGTTTTAGCCATAATAGAATCTCATAAATCAGATTTATTAGCCATTCAGCTTATTTACCAGCTGTTGTTAAAGCTACAAACTCAGATTCCATAGTTGAATTCGTAATGCAAGTTTGTTTCTTAGATGCCCAGGTAATTGCCCCTCCACCAAGAAGGAATACCCATCCACTAGTTGATAAATGATCTTCCTCATTCGTAATCCAACTAGCATCCGAATAGCCTTCTATAACAGAAGGGAAACTTGAATAACACAATTCATGGTTCATTATTTCCTTTAGGTATTATAGTACTTTATTCACAACCTGCCAATGATATGTACTAGGATTACTAGTAAATCTACTCAGTTTTCCTATAGCATATGCTATATCTAGTCTGGTGCTAATCATAACATACATTAGGCATCCAATCACTTTTGTATATTGCAGCTGAGAAATAGAATTGCCTCTATTAGGCATTAACTTGACACTTGAATCCATTGGAGTATTGACCGGGGAACAATCCAGGCGATTGAATTTCTTTAACACTTTCTCAATATAATGAGATTGTGATAACAAAATTCCATGTTTGCCTTTCTTTATCCTTATTCCCAGGATAACATCATCCTCCCCCAGATCTTTCATGTCAAAATTAGATGACAACATATTCTTTGTTTCATCAATACGTGCTTGGTCAGTGCCAAATATAAGCATGTCATCTACATACAAGCAAATAATAACTACTTTTCTCGAGGAATCAAATTTACTATAAACACACTTATCAGCTTGATTTAGAGAGAACCCATTGGACAAGATGACCTCATCAAATTTCTGATGCCATTGTTTAGGTGCTTGTTTCAGACCATACAATGACTTGATGAGTTTACACATTTTATGCTCATTTCATGGTAGTACAAAACCTACTAGTTGTTTCATATAAAGCTCCTCATCTAATTCACCATTTAGAAAGGCTGTTTTAACATCCATTTGATGAATTAACAAGTTATGAACCGGGGCAAGTGCAATTAACAATCTTACAGTAGATATTCTAGCAATGGGTGCATTGGTGTCAAAGAAGTATATCACTTCTTTTTGTCTAAAGTCTTGGATGACCACCTTAGCTTTAAACTTATCAATACAACCATCTACCTTTGTCTTCTTTTTAAAGATCCATTTGCAACCCAATAGTTTACATCTAAGGGGCAAGTCAGTCAGTTTCCAAGTATTATTTTGCATGATGGAATCCCCGGCTTATTTCTAAAAAGCCACATCTCTATATTCCATAGCTTCCTTATAATTTATTAGATCTTATTGAATGATGTAACAGTAATGAATTTGAGATTTGACATTTTCTCTTGTTCCTTTAACCAAGTATAGTTGAAAATCATCTCCAAATGACTTGGCCTTTCTAGTCCTGGTACTCTTCCTAGGTTTAGCACTAGGAGTTACATTTGAGATACTAGTAGAAGCATTAGTTAAAGGATTAGCTTTAGCTAAAGTTTTCAGGCTGTTAGGCATATCTTTCATCATTGGTACAAAAGTAAATCTGTCCTCATTACCAAAATCAGCATCCCTTGACTCAATCACATTATGAACTGAGACATAGTCATTTGGTTCCACTACATAGAACCTGTACACAAGGGAGTGCTCAACATATCCAATAAATATGCAATCAATGTCTCTTTCACCTAAAGTTCTTCTTTTAGGTTTGGTAAACCATACCACAGATCTACAACCCCAAACCCTGAGGTAACTTAGCTTTGGTGCTTTCTTTTTCCAAAGTTCATACGAAGTTACCTTGGTTTATTTAATGGGAATCCTGTTCAACAAATGGTAGGCTGTTAACATAGCCCTCCCTAAAAAAACCTTCACCTAGACCAGAATTGAGAACATGGAATTAACCATTTCTTTTAATGTCCTATTTTTTCTTCCCGCAACACCATTTTGTTATGGTTTAAGGTGCGGTTATTTGGTGAATTATACCCATTGACTGAAAATAAACTGGGTTATAATATTCCCCACCTCTATTAGTACTAAGGTTCTTGATTAAAGCATTTTTTTAAAGCTCTACCTATTGTTTATAAATTCTAAATTTATCTAGAGCCTCATCTTTAGAATGCAATAAATAAATATAACAGTACCTAGAAGCATCATCTATAAATTTAACAACATACTTTTTATTTTCTAAAGAAGGGGTACTATGAAAATCACATAAATCCGAGTGTATGAGTTCAAGCAAATTTGAATTTCTTTTAACATTTTGAAAAGGTTTTCATGTAATCTTAGTTAATTTACACGTGTGACATCTAGTTTTACACATATCAAAACCTGGTATAAGACTTATCTTTGACATATCTTTCATTTTGTAATAATTGACGTGACCTAGTCTAGCATGCCACAAAATAGGAATTTTATCTACCGGATTATTTAATGGAGTTGTCAAACACACGGATTCATGAATGAAAGGCACATGAATATTTAATTTAAACATTCCATTCGAGAGAGAAACAAAACCAACAAAGCTTCCATGTTTAGATAATACAAACTTATCGGATTCAATTACTTGTTTAAATCCATAATTATTTAATACAATACCGGATTATCAAATTCTTTCGAATTCCCGGGACATACAATACATTGTCTAATATAATTTTTTTATTAGAGGTAAATATAATAGTAACGGTTCCTATTTCTTTGATGGGTTCGGTGGCTACGTTCTCCATTCGCAATACGGATCCATCTTCAATGTACTTTAAACTTGTAAACCATCTCGGATCTTTAAAAACATGACATGTAGCTCCTGAATCCATCCACCAAGCCAGCAAATCATCCTGTGTAGAACAAGATTCGAACATAAATGTTACATAATTCATAAAAGAATTAAACATTGAATTGCTGTGCAACAAATGCTCAGATGTGCTACTGTTATGATTTTGACAAAGTTGCCCACTTTCAAATTTATCATTTAATAAATAATTGGTCTCTACTTTCTTAGTTTTACATGGATGATTATTTAGAACCATAGATCCATTAGCCATGCTACTATTACTGATTTTTTTACAATTGTTCAAACTCATAAATAGTATCTAAGTTAGTAACATCATCCAAATAAGAACCATAAGTCATCAACAAATCAATATTTAAAACAAAATTATGACGTAAGTTAGGACTAACAATCATACCTTTTTGACCAGGAGGGTCTTTCGACCCACTTGGTCCCGCGCCATCCATTGCTTAGGTTCTAAATTTGGCCTTGACCCGGCAGTCACGTTTTATGTGTCCAGGTTTCCCACAATTCCAACAAATTAATTTTTATTTCTTATTAGAGCCTTGACCGCCTTCTTTAAATTTGCCTTTATCCTTTTGACCCTTGTCAAATTTCTTGAATTTATGGTCAGTTTCGACCATGTTAACAGAGGAATTATTTCCAGCGATTTTTCCTTTCCCTTTATTGGATTCTAGCAACCGCAAGGATTCTTCAATCCTTAAATCAGAAGCCAATTGTACCATATTTATCTCATCTTTTCGGTATTTAAGATCAAGTTTAAAATCCTTCCAAGAAGGTGGAAGTTTGTCAATGATAGAAGACGCCAAAATAGATTCATCCATGTGCAGATCGTGTTGGGAAAATTGTCCGAGTATATGAAGCAATTCATTGTATTGCTCCATTATTGGACGTGATTCAATCATTTTATATGAAAAAAATTTGTTACCAGGAATTTCTTGCTAGATGAGTCTTGTGTCATATACTTTGCAACCAATGCATCCTAAAGTTCTCTTGCTGATTCTGCATTTTGGTGCACATCAAGCAGCACGTTCGACATCCCGTTCAAGATATGCCCCCGGCATATATAATCGTTGTTTTCCTATTTCAATCATCTGCATTGTTGATCCAAAGTCTCATTTTCTGTTTCTTCAGGCATGGGGCTTGAGAGTACATATACAACCTTAAGTGTCATAAGAAGAAAATGCATCTTCTTTTTCCACCGGCGAAAATCTTGTCCATAAAAATTTTTAAATTTGGCGAATTTGCTGGACATATCCTTCACTGATTCTCCGGTAGCCATCGATAAACGAAGTCGATTTTATCTTTGTTGTAAGAATCTGAGAATAAAGCTGAGAAATAAGAAGGTGTTGATTGCGTCTTGGATTATCTTAGAGTCGTAATTGAAATCACTCTCGGATAAAATCGATTTGTGGCATTCCAATCGTTTTATTGGATAAAACTAAGATTTTTACAAGAACATAATTTGATTGTGAAAGGTTTTGTGTGTGTTCCTGATGCGTGTGAAAAGTATATATAGTTTGATAAAGGTTTTTTCACATAGATTCAGTTTTAATTGGTTATTACTAACACTAAACTACACATACAAAAGGAAAGTGTACCTATCGTGAGGTAGTATAGTGATGGTAAGAACAGAGTATCAATCCGTGGACACACCTAGCCTACGTAACAACCTTAATGATTGACTACCGAATTTGGTTTTTGTTTGGGAAAATGGTAAGTTGCATTGATGTAATTAGGGTTTTAGAAATGGTAATGAAACTAAAGCAAAACAAAGTTAAAACTTTTGGATTTGAAACCAGGGAATAAAGACTATCGTACTAATTAGATTACACTTATGTAATTGTGATGAATTGGTTGTGTGATTAAAGATATTGATTAAAGTAATTGTGTTAATGTTTATAAATGTGAGTTGGCATGATTTCTCGTCTATTTGCTCCGTAGTGACTAGAACCACTTTAGGTTGAGATTTAATGCTTAGGTCAAAGCCCTAGTAATGTAGGTAAATCTTTTGTGACCTTTTCGACATATGATTTCTAAAAACATAACTTAGTGTTAAGAAGAGAGTTGATTAAGTTTCTTTTAACATAACATTAATTTTAGAAAACCATAACAATTACTGAAGATTTCTCAAAATAATAAAAGGGAACCCGTAAATGATCAGAAAATTAAGGTGATATGATTTCTAATAACCATCTGTAGTTAATTAGCCATAGATTTGTTATGAAGACCGGTTTTACGAATAAAAGTTGATCATTTGTTTTTCAACCGTGTATGACATTCACAATTACATATCATAAGTTTATAACTTCCCATTCAAATTAGGTGCTACCCATCAAAAGTTTTCCTAAGACCACCATAACATTAACACAATATAAATCACACCATTAGTTCATCACAAATTACATAAGTTTCAGCCAATTAGAATGTTAATAAGAGTTTAGCTCATAATGAGCTTGAACATAACAATAAATAATATAGAAGATAGATATGGATTCATGGTGAAATGAAACAATCAAACCGGTGATCCAAAATGGATGATGTTTAGACAATCCCGAGCTTTTTTCAAGTGTTGTATGCACCTCCCGAGCCTCCAAATGGTGTTTAAGTCTTGATTCCCGAGATAATTCTACAGAGTAACTCTCCCACCAAAAGCTTGTAAAAATGGTGAACTTGGACCTCTATTTATAGCCTTTCTGGAGTGTTTAAGCATGGTCCCATGCCCAAAAGGCACGGCCCCGTGCTAGTACAATGCTTACAAAAGTTGGTCAGCTCGTACGTGCAGAGGGTCTCCGGCAAGGTCCCGTGACAAATGGGGCACGACCCCGTGATTGGGGTGGGGCGCGACCCCGTGCTTCATGCGGCACGACCCTGTGTTTGCTTTTAGGGGATAGTACTTTTTGTCCTGTCAGATGTCCAAACACGGAAGTGTGCCAAATTTAGCATGGGGTGTGTTTCAGGCAAGACATGGGGACGTACTTAATGAGACACGACCCCATGCTTGGAATTTAAAGCTCGGATTTCTTTAATTTCTTGTTAAATAGCTTCTTTTATCCATTTTACCCTTTTCAACACGTGAAAACATACTTTAATGATTTTACCCTTTTCATTTTTAGAAAGATATTAAGGAACACTTGATGTGCTTTTGATAGGGTTTTATGCATAATTTAGACACATCAGTGCCCTAGCCTCTTGTTCATGAACGAGTATATATATATATCCAAATCAGATTTGGAAACTGATTATAACTTCCATTTGGGTTATGGGCTGGATTTATCAAATAAGGTAAAACAACTTTTAGTCTAGTATATAAGCCCAAACAATGTTTATAATATTCATGCCCAAAATCAATTATAATGTTCAAACCATAAACATTATATTTGCACCCAACAAGTTATAAATGTTAATATATTTATTATCATTAGCTTAAACGAGTATATTTACATCTCCTAACTTATTAATAACTAATGATATTTACTCAATCAAAGTTAATCCAATATTATAAAATCAATATTGATAATTAATAAAATTACCAACAGATTCTTAAGTGGTCTTTAATATTGACCAAAACAATTAAAGTAACTCTCTTCAATGCATAAGTATAATTAAAAATATATATTTAAACATAACTAGTACATGAAAATAGAATACCCATAAGGTAACCAGAACCAAAACAATTTTTAATTCTTACTTTTACTTTTAACTAATAACTTGCTCAACTCTAAACTTTTTATTAATAATCACCAAGCCACACAATTTACATTAGCCTTAACCCTTGTATATACTAGACTAACTTATAACACAATCAAATAGGAAACAAGTCAAACCAAATCTTTACATCATGCAACCAAGTAATTAACTAAATTTGTAATTTTCTCCAAATCTTTAAAAATAGGGAAAACTACGCAAAATAGTAACAAAATTTTACAATTGTTCCAATCAGGTCACTTATTCTTTTAACTGTTTCAATCAGGTCAATTAAATTTGCTTTTATGTTCTAATCCTATGTAATTAACTTGATTAGCATGTAATTATTTTTCTAACCATCTCCCGCTACCTGCACTGTCAACCACCCTTCTCCTCGACAGCTCCACCTTCGAACACCCCTCTCCATCAACCTTCCACCACACCAACACTGTTGACCCCCTACCATCGCCACCCCAAAACATATGCGACCCACCCAAATCCCCGCCCCGTCATCTACAGCCCATCCAAAACTGCCCCATCACCTTCGACTCCATCGCTTGTGACCCGTTCATCTCCGCCCCATCATCTTCGACCACTATCACCCACTCAAACTTAAGTTTTTTAAGTCTTTTACCTGCTATTCAGGTTAAATACATAGGATTGAAGCATCAAAATAAACTTAAGTGATCTGATTGAAATAAAAAAGTTTATGAGTAACCTAAATAGGATAATTTTAAAACTTGATTACTGTTTTACAAAGTAACCGCTTAAAAATAAAATCTTTCAATATTTCATCCAAATTAGTCTAACATTTAGAAGGCTAAGAATTTGTTATGTGTAGGTAGAATTACTCTAATCAAGACGGTTCTAGATAGCCTCCCTCATTTACTTTTTTTTATCATGCTTAAAGCTCCTAAAAGGTTATAAATGAGTTAGATGCCATTATAAGAAGGTTTATATGGGGCGGTAACTCATCTCAAAGAAATATCCATTGGATAGCTTGTAATACGTTAACAAATTCAAAATCAAAATTAGGTCTTAGGGTGGGAGCCTTAAATCACTAAACTTGTCCTTATTGTGCAAATGTAGATGGACACTACCCGAACCTAATAGCCTTTGTGCCTCATGTATCAAATCTATTCACAAAGTTTCTTTATATAAAGTTGATGATTTAGGGAAAAAGAATATGAGTAGTATATGGAGTTTAATTACAACATCTACTATACAAAGGGATGTGGGGAACCATTCAATACACCAATTTATAAAGCCTATTTTTCAAATCTCTAACATACCAAAAAGAAAAAGAATTGTTTGATTTCTTATAGTATTTAAAAAGCTAATAATACAAGTTTAATATTCATATGGAAATAGGAAAAAAAGAAGGTTGTCTCAATATATGATTCAGGAAGTTCTAGATCAGGAACAAATGACTATTATAGTTTCCAAAATGTGGTGATAAATGGGTTCGGGGGAGGGTGATCCCATGGGTTCCTCAGTTCTGTTTCATGCAGGAAATGGTTTGATCAAGATTGAAAACCAAAGATTAAGCATCAAGTTGTATGGCTTTTGATGGAAAGAAAGATTGTACCCGATGCTTAACTTGGGCCCTGCTTTGCGTAGGTTTGGGGATACATCGAATCAATTTGTGATTTGATAGACGTAGTCTTATCCTACAATTTATGTAAGAAGACGTGATGCAAAAACGAAAGCAATCAAATGACTCAATAACGATTAGTTAATCGAGACAATAATTGAACCAAAAGGTTCCAAATAGTCAAGAACAAATGCTTTTTAATTCAAATTCAATCTAAAAACTAATAAATAATGAAAACAAACCCTAAAATTTAATATAGATCCTAACAACCTTAGAGATAAATATAAATAAACAGTATATATATAAAAGATATGATAACTATAAAAAGGAAAGGCTTATACTAAAAATGAGATTTAATCTAAAAAGTCTAATAATGATTATGGGCTTGACACGTGTCATTCTATTGTTTTAAAGAGAAGAACATTTTGGTCATTGTGTCAAATATATTAGCTCATTGTTTCTTATACATTAATCGTGTCAAATATCAGTTAATTGTGTCATATATCTTACATCATCCGTTATATGTATTTATCATTGTGTTTTACGTTTTAGATCATTTTGTGTTATTTTTAATGTTTGGATCAATAGATTATATAAACTTGTTATTTATCATTGTATTATACAATTAAAAGTACACAATAATATACTTTCACCAATGTATTCTTCAAGACTATAGTGTTGAAGATAACACAATGTGTTATTTTAATTATTATTTTTTATAGATTATATAAACTTGTTATTATTTGTCACTATGTTTTATAGTTAGAAGTATACAATAATGTCATTTAGCAATGTATTTTTTAAAATTCATAGTGTTCAATGTAACACAATGACGATCAAAACACAATGAGACGTTATATTATCTTGTTATTGTTTTTAATATATTAGATTAATTAGTTGTTAAGTTATTATTGTGTTTTACACATTAGAAATATACAACAATGTTATATCATCACTATATTTTTAAAATTTATTATTTTATAAAAACACAATTGTATTCGGTTAAACATAATGACCAATAAAAAACACAATGAACCGCACTAATGACACAATGACATGATACGAGCTTAAAAACGTAAAACAATTTATAATATTTTTATATAATATTTCCGTACTCATTTTAAACTCTTTTTCATGGTGCAATTTATTAAAAAAATAAGGTTGTACGTAAAAGTTATTAACGTTTAAAATAATGGGTGAACTTGTAAAAAAGTCAACAAAAATGATTATTTCTAAAATACCACTCTAACAAACTTTTCACCATAATTTGATCTCAATCATTGATTAAAGAGATTAATTATTAAGATTACTTCTTACAAATTTTAGTTTTATAACCCTTTTTATTTGAACCTTTCTCCTATAAAACAAACAAACAAACAAACAAACAAACACAGTATATCCCACTCATTAAGAGCAGGGTCTGGAGGGGGTAGGTGGTGGCAAGTCTTTCCTCTATCTAAATAGATAGAGAGACCGCTTCCAGAGAGACCCCCGGCTCCTTTCTCCTATAAAACATACTACATAAAAGGAATTAAATAATTTTCAAATCTCTTAATAATGTTTAACCTGAATCCCATTGAATTTCATTCTAAAACAGGCTCAACTCCTTGTTCATCACCCACATCAGCATATTTCCCATGACTTGAACCTAATCATCCATTACATCAAGGTCACAAATCAACTACCTTACTAGTTACTCCAAGGACCGTCGTCAAGACAGGATCGTCCCCAACAAAACGGCCTTGTTGAACGCAAACATCCACATATTGTCGAAACCGGTTTGGCTATGATTTTTGATGAACATGTTCTGGTAACTTATTGTGTTGATGCTTTCAGCTCTAACGTTTATATTATCAACCGTCTTCTAACATTCATTCTTCAAGGCAAGTCTCTTTTTAATGTTTTATTTCATAATACTCTTAACTACAACACCTTTTGTACCTTTAGTTATCATGTATTTCCATACTTACAGGACTACTCCAAAAACAAACTTGCACCTTAGAGCTTACCAAGTATCTTTTTTTGGCCTATAGTCCTCAATATAAGGGCTATCGATGTCTTGAACCAACCACATCCTATATCTACATCTCCTATCATGCTTGATATGATAAGTTATCATTCTCGTTCCATGGCGTCACTATCATCTCTCCACTAACTTCTCTCCAACACACCACATTTATTGATGCCCACTGGCCTGCACACGCGAACCACCTCCAACTAAGCCTACTACACCACCTTCGGCCTAATCACATTTTCCCTTATTCGGACCATGCTTTGATCCTGATCCAATCTCTCAACTTAATCTTATGCAAAAACAACAGCCTATTAACCTCCCTTCTAGTCACGCCCCAGCTTAGATACACCCCAGGCGCATGAGCCGGATCGGTTGGTATCAAATAATGGCTCCCATTTTACATGTTATATTAAAAATTACCGCAGAAGTCTTTTTAAGAATGTTTCTATAAGTATTTAACCTTGTTTGTTGACTTTTCCATTTTTATTTATCTCAAATGTTTTATTACTTAAAATGAAATATTCAGTTTAGATAAAGTCAAATCGTTACTTGGGGAGGCATTTCAACTCTTGAGGTTAAATTTAAATCATTCATATGTTTCATAAAAAGGATTATATTATCCTCAAAAAATACATTATGTTGAACAAAACAACCTTTAGACTTTTACATAATGAGCCATAAGTTTAAAGTCAAATAACTCATCTTTGTGGATTCCTGTGGGAGTTCTCAAGATGATAAGCTTAATCATAACCATTATTTGCATTACACGTGCATATCATTTTTCTGAAAATGGTTTTAAAATGAAACATCAGCAAAAAAGCTCGTGAATCATGTAACCAGACATTTTAGATAAATCAAAACAACATGATTAATCTTAACTTAATAAAACATCTTGTTTTGTAGCTGTCCCATATTATTGATAAGGCCTTACATAGGTACTGGTATACATTGAATTCATTTAGTTTACATGTGTTGAAATGATTTCAGCGGTATTATGACATAACACACAATTTCCCATCAATGCGTGTATACTCGATCGATATATGTATACTGTGTCAATGGTCGATTAAACTAATGCTTAATAACATTACTATATTCATATGTTGGTTTTAAAACGATGTAAACATTTTCATATAAAAATTTCATAAACATGTTAGAAATCATTTTGTGTGTATATATAAAGCATGCAAATTAGTTTGGGAAACATGTTTACCATAACAGGTTACTAGAAATACTACTTATGATCTTCTAAGCAATTTCTCAACACTTTCTTAAGCTTAACGAGATAGGTTATTAACTTACACGGGGTTGTTTAAGGGTATCAGGGGTACAAGTCGCAATACACACGTGTTTTGAGTGTGTAAAATTCAACTCTACAATGGAGGCTCTTATACCCGGCTAGAAGGTCCCTTCATGGACCGCTAAGGGGAAGGGTGGCGTCTGCCACCTGGCCAGTGCGGCCGAGACCTTTTGGTCCAATCAAAATTTGACATGTGTCAACACGTGTCACTTTCAGAGCCTCGTCAGCAGACACACGTCATTCATGATGACACGTGTCATCCCGTTAAATCGCGTCAATATGCAACATGTTAGCATCCTAGAGTTTTGCTTAGGCACTACATAGCGGACCGTTAAGGGTCAACATAGCAATCCGCTATGAAACCTGAATCCTTGAAACCCTAGTTCATTGCTTGGTGGTCCACCAGGCATCTAGGTCGCAGTCTGCGACTGAGGTCAAATCCTCAATTTTTATTGCTAATCCTGAATTTTCATTTTTTATTATTTCATGCATAAATTTATCAAGGTGTTACATTTCCGAACTCTACCTCCTTTTTTGTTGATTAGGCCCAATGGGTTGCATCAAATACTAATGCCTCACCACACCATATACCAGGCCAAACCACATGTAAGGCCCCGATCCTGGAAACCCTACAGTCGGTCTTTCATTGCATATATTTTAAATAAACAATGCGTATAACATATAATCATAGCTTTGAAATTGAGCATTTGCAGCGGAAACAATAAACTTTTACTATGAATACTTTTGCCATTTAATACAACGTAGTTCATTTACAAAACATCTAATGTTGCATTACATTACAAAAGCGCTATTACAAGCTTTCTTTACATTTCCTAATTTTACTATGATTGCTGCTGAAGC